>PITA01011487.1:0-66495 GCA_004023965.1 Spilogale gracilis | reverse complement strand
TGGCTCAGTTTGGGAGGAACTGACATTTTGAAACTATTGATTTTTCTGATCCAAGAACATAGCATAGCGGCCCTTCTAATATTCTTCAGTATTCCTCAGGAAGCTTTGAAGTTTTATTCTGGAATATCCATGCACATCTTTCTGAGAGTGAAACTTAAGGAATTAATGCTTTTAAGATCATACTATGATTCATGTTTTTTAAAGTTCTGTTTTTAACTGTTTTGTGCTAACATAAAGAAATATAATTTTTATGTATTTTTTTGTTTCAGTAATAGTTTAAAACTCTAGGATTTTTTTTAAAAAAGATTTTTATTTACTTATTTGACACAGAGAGAGATCACAGACAGGCAGAGAGGCAGGCAGAGAGAGAGAAGAGGAAGCAGGCTCCCTGCTGAGCAGAGTCCGATCCCTGAGATCATGACCTGAGCCGAAGGCAGAGGCTTTAACCCACTGAGCCACCCAGGCATCCTAGGACTTTTTTTTTCAAGATTTTATTTACTTATCTGACAGGGAGAGAGAGAGAAGAGAGAGCACAAGTAGGGGGAGCGGCAGACAGAAGCAGAGGGAGAAGCAGGCTCCTTGCTGAGCAGGGAGCCCAATGTAGGGCTCGATCCCAGGACTTTGGGAACATGACCTGAGCCGAAGGCAGGTGTTTAACAGACTAAGCTGAAGGCAGGTGTTTAACCGTGCCCCAAGACTTTAGGATTTTTATGTATATGTAATAGCATCTGAGAAAAAGGACAACTTTTTTTCCTCCCAGTCTATGTGCTTTTATGTCTTTGTCTCCCTTATTGCTCTGGCCAGGACCTTCAGCACAATGTCGGCCACAAGTGCAGACTGCTTCTTTCAAAGGGAACCTTTTAATGTTTTACCATTTAGCATACGGTTTGTTACTGATTTTGTGTCGATTTGCCTTATTCACTGAAGCCTGGAAAACCTAAAATCCTCAGAAGAGGCCTGGGCATAGTTTGGAATTCCTGTGGAAACAAGCAATGTGGGCATTAGTCCCATGGCTCACTCTGACTCCAGCGGGAGTAAGCTGCTGTCATTTAGAGCCTGCACCTATGCAGGTCTGCCCCCCCACGGCTGTGAGAGCACACTCCAACATGTTATTCGCATCATGTTACTCCTCTCTAGAAACCTTCGAACTCCCAAGCTTGTTGGTCGAATGTCAAACTCCGGAATCTGACTGAGAAGGCCCTGCTCACTCTGGTCCCTTCCCCTTCCTGAGTCCTTCCATCCAGGGACTTCCTGTCCACAGCACCCTCCCCCTCGAGTCATCCTGAACTACTTAGAGTTCTGCAAGTGTCCCTGTTGGCCTTTATTTCCTACAAAATGGGACTGTCATGAGAAGTCAATAAAATCAGATGCAGAACTAGAATGAAACCCAAATGGCCTATATACTATCTATTAATGTTATACATGTTAAGATGGGTGGGTCCTGAGTGTATCAGTCGGGGTGAGCTGTTACAACAAAATGGGGCAGCTTAAATACAGACTGTTTTTCTCATGGCTCTAGACGCTGGGATGTCTAAGATCCAGGTACTTGCCAATTCAGTTCCTGGTGAGGGCCTTCTTCCTGGCTGCCGAAGGGCATCTTCTTCCTGTGTCCTCACAGGGCACTGAGAGAGAGAGAAGGAGGGAGGGAGGGAGGGAGGGAAACAGGAAGGGAGAGAGAAGGGAAATAGAGAGGGAGGGAGGGAAAGAGAAACTCTCTTTCTGTAAGGACACTAATCCCATCATAAGGACCTTGCCCTCATGACCTCATCAAAATATCATCACATCCCAGTGGCCCCACCTCCATCACACTGGGGGTAGGGGTTTCAGATAGGGATTTGGGGGGACACAATTCAGCCCACAGCACTGAGCAAAGTGTGTGATGATTTATTATGGCTATCTAGCCATTTGTCCAGGGTTGTGCTACCATTTAGCGCCCTAGAGAGCAGGTGTTTCTTTTCTTTTCTCTTCTTTTTTTTAAGATTTTATTTATTTATTTGACAGAGAAATACAGCTAGAGAAGTAACACAAGCAGGGGGAGTGAGAGAGGGAGAAGCAGGCTTCCCGCTGAGTAGGAAACCCAATGTGGGGCTTGATCCCAGGTCTCTGGGATCATGACCTGAGCCGAAGGCAGTCACTTAACCAACTGAGCCACCCAGGCGCCCCAAGAGAGCAGGTGTTTCATGTCTAAATCAAGATATCCTGCACATAAAACACTAACATCTACACTTTGGGTGGAAGTGAGGGAGATGGACAGTTGGGAGTGTTGGGAAATGATGGGAGAGACAGAGAGTTACGGAAGCATCCTGTATTACAAAAACCTATGGGGGTGCCTGGGGGGCTCAGGTGGTTGGGCGACTGCCTTCGGCTCAGGTCATGGTCCCGGCGTCCCCGAAACAAGCCCCATGTCGGGCTCCCTTCTCAGCGGGAAGCCTGCTTCTCCCTCTCTCACTCCCCCTGCTTGTGTTCCCTTTCTCGCTGTGTTTTTCTCTGTCAAATAAATAAATAAATAAAATCTTTAAAAAGAAAAACAAACCTATGGATTTTATCCTCTGAATGAGCAGGGTCATGAGAAAACAGATTCAGCAAGACATTCACACACAGTTGGCTGTTAGCTTTAAGAGCTATAAAAACGCTCATCCTAATGATCTCATGTGGGGAATTTATCCTAAGAAAATAATCCAAAAAGATAGACAGAGGTATATGACAAAGATGTTTATTCCATTATTTACAATAATAAAATCTTGGAGAAACCCGCAAAGGGATACTTAAATCGTTATTAAATAAATGCTCATCGAATGATCTAACAAATACTTCCTGAACATAAAGCAGCAATTAAAACAGTAAAGTCCACATTAATAGCATGGAAAAATCACTCAAGAGGGCAAAAGAAACAAAATGTAAAATTGTAACTATACAACACCGCAACTCTATAAACACAGAGAAAAGATGGACCCCACTAGAAGCAAATGCAGATAAAAACAACAACAGACCACTTGTTGGGTAGGCACAATTATGAGCCACTGACATATCATGTTTATGAAAGATACTGCCGTTTTACAAACAAAAAACAACCGGTGAAAGGTAATCTGGCTGGCTGCCTTCACAGCTCACAAAGTAGCTTTTGTCTGCAGCTAACCCCCAAACAGCACTTGGCTTTCGGAGACAGTGAATAGATGAAATATTTGGGGTCAATATGGTGGAAAGGAGGATTTGTCTTACAGGGAAGCCTGGGACAATGCTAACTGGGGGGGAGGGGGGCAGGGGGAAGGAGGAAAAGGATTTGGTGTATTTGAGGAGCTCCGGGATTGGGGCCAAAGCACCCATCGTCTCCAACGCAGGATGAGAAAGAGGGCCCTCGTGTTAAGAAGCCAAAGGGAACGTGAACAGTACGATGGTGGCTCAGCAGACGCGTGCTTTTGCTCACCGGAAACAAACACTGGAAAGAAAGAGGACCAGGCACTTGGTAAGAGTTAGGCCATTACTGACTGGATTTTTGCCAGTTTGTTCACCTGGTAATAGGTCTCCTGAGGGTGGAGTTGTAGGAGCTCAGAGCTAGA
Source organism: Spilogale gracilis (assembly GCA_004023965.1). Classification (NCBI taxonomy): domain Eukaryota; kingdom Metazoa; phylum Chordata; class Mammalia; order Carnivora; family Mephitidae; genus Spilogale; species Spilogale gracilis. The sequence goes on along the minus strand of PITA01011487.1, from coordinate 62,938 downwards.
TGAGGCGACAAGGGTGGAAGGCGGTGAGGTGATTCAGCCAGGGTGTACTGGCGGGGCTCCACACTGCAGGCGAATCTCGGGCTTCAGAGTCAGGTTGACCGAGTCTCCACCTGCAGAACTACCACTTTCTAGCCCCGTCTCAGTCATGCACTCCCTCAAACAACAATTCTGAGAGCACGTGCCCTTGAGCGAGTCACCCAGTGTTGGCCAGCACCCATCTTCTTTCCTCACCGCTACAGTGTGACGAAGGCCTCTGAGGGGTCACGTGTGGGTATTGCTGCTTAGAGTCTGTGCACTTGAGCTTCCTCGTGGAGAACCGTCTGTCCCTCGCAGTCAGTCCACAGCCTCCGTGTGGGCCCTGCATCCTCGAGCACAGCAAGTTCTCCTGGACGTGGGTTCTGGGTCAAGGAGGTAGTGTGACCCATGAGAGGTGCTGAGGGGGGAGTTTCGGGTGGGAATGGAGGACGACGTGAAGCTGGTCCTCCTCCCCAGTGGAGCTGAAGCTGAGGAGGAAGGGCTGGCACTGCCGCCATCTTGGCCGGCACAGTCAGGCGAGCAAGGCCAGCACGGTGGGAGGGCCAGGCCAGAAGGAAATCAGAGAATCTGGGCTTTGGAGACCCCACTGAAGCCCCAGACACAAGTTGTTCTTGAAGCCAGCCCTTCTTTTTGGTTATTGAGCCAGGACATTCCTTGTGTTTGTATTTTTGTTGGTTTGTTTGGCTTAAGTTAGATTGAGTTCTACTTCCCTTAAGATAATAATTTGACTGGGATTTTCTTTCATTTGCTACCCAGCGTGTCCTAGTCTTTCTTGTGGAGAGAGAATGTGGACACAAGGCTGAGCACACCCGGTCCCGAGAAACTGGTCTAACAAATGTTGGATTCACTGTCCTCTCTTTCTCCCTCACAGACATTCCTTCTATTTCTTCTTCTCCCTTTGCTTTCTTCCCCAAGTTTCCTCCTTCCTTGAGGGCCCTATCCTTATAGGTCTTCGGCTTGTAGCAGAGAGACAAGGAATTCTTCCCTCCTCCTCGTAAAGTGCGGGTGCAAAGCCTCAAGGAGATCTGCTCCAGAACTCACCGTCTCTGCTCTGCACGTCTTTGAAGTCGGACCACGAACAGGGACCCCTCAGGGACGTATCATGGGCTCTCACATCCAGATTTTCGTCTGGCCAAGTTTAGCTGTATGTCATGGCAGGGCAAGGTGTTCTTACCATCATATTCATTTCTCAAAGGAGAAATCACAAGTTCACAAAGGGGGAATAAGTTCAACAGAGTAAGTACAGGAAGGAGGACACAAATACAGTTTCCAGTGTGAAACCCACCGGTCCTCCTATTTTCCAGCCATAACCTTCTCTAAAGCAACATGTTCATGTGCATGGATCCCATGGTGCGCCTCCCACAGCCCCTCCTCAGGGCCTTTGCACTGGATGCCGGACACACAGGTGTTGACCTTGACATCCATGTCCCTCTCTGGGAATGCTCTCAGGAGCAGGGACTGCCCCACCCACTCAAGGTTTTATCCCATGGCCACCGACTGGCCTCTTGGCTTCCATTCAGAGCAAATGAAAGGCCATTCCAGCAACCCTTCCCTGCAGAATCCCGCCACCCGCCAGGTTGGAGAGGGTCCCTCTAAGGGGTTAGTCGCTGTGCAAGTTCAATGTGGGCCATAGAAGCCAGCTTATCTGAAGGTGCTTAAAGCATCTGTGGTAGGCAGGGGTGCAGGGGGATGGCTTTGGGTTGGCTGATGCTTCAGTCCCAGACGCATCAGAGGGCAGCTTCTCCCTCTACTCCTCCTGCCATCCCTACTTCCCCGCAGCAATCTCCTGAACATGCGCCCCAGCCAGCTTCTGACATGCACTGCCTGTCTCTGAGGCTGTGTGCGGGATCTCCGTCTAAGGCGTCGGTGCTGGAAGTGGTCCTGGGAAGCCGAGTCTGAGATCGGATGTTGGAGTTGGAGCACTACTGGCCGGTGGGCGATAAGGACCCCGTCGTGGTGGGGGGCAGTTTGCAACTGTGCAAACCACCACTGGCCGTGAACTGGGATAGGATAACATGCTCCTGCTGGAACCCACATCTAGAGAAGCAGACCGGGAATGGGGACTGGGGGCTGGTGGCGCCTGCAGAGCACCAGCGATCTGAGGAACAGAGGCGGTAGGCTCGGGATGCAACAAGGAGCGGGGTTCTGTTCTCGGGAGGGACTTGCCGCAGATACCCCCGGAGGCTGGAAGCCATGTGGCAGTGGCTGCTTCCTGATTTTGCCGGTTTCCCTGTTGACTAAGACCACAGTCCTGAGGGCCTGGAGCCAGCAGCCTCCGATAGCTCTGGGGAGCACTTGGGGCTTTGGGTTATTGTCCCTTGAAGCTCAAGCAGATCTGTTTCGTTAGCTCTTGAAGCTCCTACAACCAAATGCTGGGTGACTGAGACCTAAGTCTGTTTGACTTCAAAGCCTGTGTTCTCTCCTCAACAGGGGGACCGCAGTCCCATTACCTAAAAACAGCGAATTCAAGGGAAGAGCAAACCATTGGAGGGAGCTGCAGGGAGAGATGAGTTCAGTGTGAGGCACGGGGAGCCTGGCGAAATCCCAGAAATCTGCAGGGGAGGGGCTTATTCTTACTACAGAGCCTGGGGCCAGGAAGGTAGCTTCTGATCTGTCCTAGAAGTGAGGACTTCCCTAAGTAAAAGGCATTCTTGTCACTTTCTAGATCTTTACTATGCCTTATTATATTTTTACATTGAATATATATATACATTATATATTTACATTACTCATTGACTGATTGGCTGATTGACACGTTTATTTCTTTAGCTACTTGAATTAAGTTTACTACTATGCCTACTCCATAAGAGCAGGGATTTTGATATACTCACTGTTATATCCTTGGGCCCAGAACAGTGACTGGCACACAGAAGTTGCCGCTATATTTCTCTTTTGAATGAGTGCATAAACGTATGAACTGATGATCTTTGCAAAGACTAAGGAAAGAGGAGCTGGGGAATGCCCAGCAGCTTTTCTTGGCTTTAGAGCTAGAAGCTTTCTAAGCTATCTTAATCTATTAAAACCACACCTGGTCTAAGAACTAGGAAAGAGCACTCCCTGTCCCGGCTATGTGGAAAATTTTCTGTGTGCTTGGGCAAATTAGGAACCTTGCATTTTCTAGGCCTTGTTACTCTAATCATGTGAATAAATACAAGGGGTTTTCTTCAATGTCCAAGGTTCTTACCAGCTTTTTATTTACATATAAAATAATTCACACTTATAAGTTCATTGTACATGTGCTTCTGGCCTTGGGAAAGAATGCAGGAGAGAGTAATTGAGAAGTGAATGCTGGGGCTCCTGGGTGGCTCAGAGGGTTAAGCCTCTGCCTTCGGCTCAGGTCATGATCTCAGGGTCCTGGGATCGAGCCCTACATCAGGCTGTCTGCTTAGCAGGGAGCCTGCTTCCCCTTCTTTCTGTGCCTGCCTCTCTGCCTATTTGTGATCTCTCTGTCAAACAAATAAATAATAAAATCTTAAAAAAAAAAAAAGTGAATGCTCAGCTCAGTGGTCTCACTTGCCAGCAAAGTGCAGGGCAGGGTCCCAGGTGACTCCTGAATTTGCTAGGAAGCTCCTGTCCTTTCCCTTGTGGGTTCTCTCCTCTTGGGCAAAACACTTGGCTTCTCTAAGCTTCCAATCTCTTTTGTGTGTGAAGACCGAGTGCGATGCTATACATGAGACAGAGCTGAAATTGCTTGTTTCTCTGCAGTTATTATAATGAATACTGCCAGCATGAAACTGGCCATGATTTTTTTTTTTTTTTTGCCATGACGGTTTTAAGCTTCGATGCCTGCTATATGTAGTTCCTATACGACACATACTGCCTAACTATAGAAATACCCTAAACACAGGATCTGTGTATCTTTTTCCAGAAAATAAATTATTTAAACATGCAACCTCTCACAGTTCATTCAAGGCAATAGACAATAAGAATATTCCCTTGAAATCCAGCTCGTAAAATCAGCAGAGCTTTTGTTGGTGAGGGATGAGAAGAGACCAAATGGTAAGTACCATGTTGGATGCTTATAGATATCCTATTCCACTTAGTGCGTGATAAATATTGTTGACACAAGGAACCCTTCCCCTCCATGGGCAGCTCAAATATAGATACTTGATGTGTACTTTTAAATGTGTATGTTCTTGAAAAAAAAGTCTGCTGTTTTGTATGCACTGAAATGAATAGCATTGTGCTTGAAATCTTTCTGCTATTTCTTTTTCTTCTTCTCCTTCTCCTCCTCCTCAAGATTCTATTTATTTATTTGACAGAGAGAAACACAGCGAGAGAGGGAACACAAGCAGGGGGAGTGAGAGAGGGAGAAGCAGGCTTCCCGCCGAGCAGGTAGCCCTATGTGGGGCTTTATCTTGGGTCTCCGGGATCATGACCTGAGCCGGAGGCAGAGGCTTAATGACTGAGCCACCCAGGGGCCCCATTTCTGCTATTCTTATCACTAAGATATTCGTCCAGGTTCCAGGCTAGACACCTAGCTGCTGCTTCAAACACTGAAAAATGTATTCATCCACATTTTACTTCTCCTCCCCTAATGCACCTTGTCAGAGGAATCTGGGAACCCCCGGGCCCTGGTCACATTCCAATCCTACATGTCATGTGGGTACATATCATGGAGAAATCTGCCCACTGCAGCATGGCTGGTGAAATCCCAGAGCCGGAGATGGCCAGTTGTGTGCGGGAAACCAGCACGTACCGTTCACAATGGACAAGTGTTGAACTTTAGGAATGTGGTGAGCTGCTTACCACCTTCAGCCATTATCAAAATCAAGTTCTATTATCTTAATATGTCCTATGTAAAGATATTTGCATCAAAAACAAAAGTAATAGATATCTAAAACTCAGCCCTTCCTAATCATCTCACTATATTTTACTATTGTGCAGGCCCTGGAGGTCAGCGACATCTCCGACCCCTGCTTGGTGGGAGTGCTCTCTGACGGTGTGCGCCTGCTCCCCTCTTCCCCAGGCTGTGACCCCGAGGACACTGGCTCCCTGAAACGGCCACGGTGGGGAGAATCACACCACAAACATCAGCAAACACTGGAAACGAGGGCAGCTGTTGGTTTGGTTTTGTTTTGCTTTTTTCTTCTGAGAGCCGGGTTAAACGCTGACCTGTTCACTGGACACTGGTATTCACTTTCTTTTACAAATGAGGAAAATGAAGCTCAGACAGGTCATAAAACTCGCCCCACGTCATACGACGTTCGAGTAGCAGAAGCTGGGCTGGAGGCTACGTCCGACTCAGACTTCGTACTCGGATGGAAGTTGGAAGTGAGCTGGAGCCCGGAGCCGTATGATTCTCCTTCTCCTATCAACATCAGCACACTCGTGCTTTTTATTAAAAACAAAAAACAAAAAACAAAAAAAGCAAAGTTGGCTGCCAGCACCTGGGTTCGGTGTGAAAGCAAGAGAGGCACAGTTTTTAGAAACAGCTGCTTACCGAATGAGCTTCATTAACTGCCCCTGAGAGCTGTGTTCCGGAACACCGTGCGTCTGGGAACGAGACGAGCTGTGACCTCATGAGGCCACACAGGCTCATCAGGAACCGGGGTGGGTGAGACAGGGCAGCTACTGTTTGACTTCCCAACGCTGGTTTACAGGGAGTGCTCTGTGGCCCCCCGAAGGTCTGGACCTTGAGGCTGCCCGAGTCACGAACCTTGGCAGGTGCTTCTTCTCTGTATCTATATTATTTCCCAGAAGGGCTTGGACAGCAAGTTGAAATCCAGCCACATTTTCTTCTTATCAAAAATCTGCTTTTGCTCGTTCAGTCCTCCAGCTATTCATTGATGGACGTTTATAAAACTCCTGTTATGTACGGGCCACAGGAGAAACGACTTGGATGAGACAGGCCCCTGACTTCCCGGAGCCAAGACGGCAGCCAGAGGAACATGCATTTTAAACACGAATTCTGACAGGCCCACAGTAAAGGCGGGTGCAAAGGCCCCGGGGATGTCTCAGCCCATTTGTGCCGCTGTAACAAAATATCACCAATACTGATAAACCCTGGAAATTCACTTCTCCCAGTGCTGGAGGCTGGGAAGCCCAAGATCACGGTGCCAGCCTGGCCGGGCCCCGCAACGACCCGCTTCTGGGTTTCAGACTGCCGACCTCTTGCTGTGACCTCATGTGGGGCATGGGCAGCCCCAGGAATTCACGTTGCCCCACCGATGCCCCAACTGCTTAGCTAGCGTTTTGGCGTTAGAATCGCTCCTGATCTGTTTTTTTCCCAAGATCAATGAGCAGCTATTTCTCTTAAAACTCTATTCAGGTGTTCCACCCTCTCCCCAAACTAAATAACAACTTACTCAAGCCATATTCCAATACTTTTGTAACTTTGCAATGTCGCATTCTTTTCCTTCTCTTCTTTTTTTTCTTTTTAACTATCACTCACCAAGTTTTCACAAAACTTAGAACAGAGTTTCTCCTAGGGCACACTATTAAGATAACATATTAAAGTGTTCTAAACAGGATTATAACTTCTAAGAGTGTTTACACTTATTCAATTTTATTCTAATTAAATAATTTATGTGAAGTGTCTGATACGGTGACTAGCAGAGAGCTTACTGTGAATATTAATTTCTTCATTTGCTCTTATAACTATGTAGAGTTGGCTAGATGGGCACTGTTCATCATATCTGACTGATGAACAGGCTGAAATGCAAAGAGGTCGTCTTTTCTCAGCTGTTCCTTAAGGTTCACTGCCATGTGAGGTCTCCTCGCTCATGTTAGTGCAAATTCACCAAATCCTGCAATGCTCTGGGTGCATACAATCTTTCTTCCTAGAGAATGAGCTGGGTTGTCCAGCCTGCGCTGTGCTTGGCCTGACTCGGTTGCTCTGCAGGAAGTAAGGGAGGCAGAGACCAAGCTTAGGGCAACTTCATCTCCTGAGGCTCCTGCTCTGGGGGCGGGGAGAGCACTGCTCCTTCCGGCGTTCCGAGGAATCTGTGTTCAAGGCTGTCACGTTTGTCCATCCAAATGTCCCTATGCCCAGTCTCAAGGGCTCCTATTTCCTTATCTGGGCCCTGACACTGACACAGGAGATAGTGAAGGCTGCATTCGTTCTCCTTGGTAACTCTGCTGAACTCACGATGAAACCCCAGGACTGAATTTCAGCAGCCTCCGCTGGTTGTAGGAAGAAGGGCGGTTTCTCTATGACGCGAGGAAGGGCTCTGGTTCCCACAGCGTTTCTTTCTTCCTTCCTTCCTTCCTTCCTTCCTTCCTTCCTTCCTTCCTTCCTTCCTTCCTTCCTTTCTTTCTTTCTTTCTAGATTTTATTTATTTGACAGAGAGAAACACAGCCAGAGAGGGAACACAAGCAGGGGGAGTGAGAGAGGGAGAAGCAGGCTTCCCGCCGAGCAGGGAGCCCGATGTGGGGCTCGATCCCGGGTCTCCGGGTTCATGACCTGAGCCGAAGGCAGTCGCTTAACCAACTGAGCCACCCAGACGCCCCATCCACAGCGTTTCTTGAGGTTGATAGTTGGCTCACCAAGCCGGCCGTGTTCTCTTCTTTTTACAAGTTTTCTCAAGACCAGTAACCAAACTCAGCTAGTTCTATGTTCCTGGTAATCATCACCGACCACGTATTTTTCATGTCACCACCAGCCGCGTACAGCCCAAGCTTCATCGTTTACCTCCATCCTTCCTTTCACATGATTCCACTTACCAACGTTCAGGGGACCCAATCGCCGTCTGACTGACCCGATACCAGAATCCATCTGGGAAGTGTCCACACGGCTGCTGGTGGTACCCGGTGTCTCAGCTGGGCCCCTCAGTGGCGGGTACCGGCGTGAAGAGTTTATTTTGGGATATGATCCCAAGGAAACAGAACAGGGATGGGAAAGAGTAAACAGGGAAGGAGGTCCATCCAGGTCAGGGACGCTTTACTGAGCTGACCGCTGCTGAGAGAAATTGGGGTGCGGTTTTGCTGGGGGTGGGCTCTTGGAGGCAGCATAGACAATCAGCCACGTGAGGGTGGATGTGGTGGAAATTTTTCTACTGGCTCTCTTCCCCTAGTGGGTAAGGGTTGCCCACTGGATTTTATTTTATTTTATTTTATTTTTTTTTTAAAAGATTTTATTTATTCATTTGAGAGAAGGAGAGACAGAGAAAGACAGAGAGCATGAGAGGGGGGAGGGTCAGAGGAAGCAGCAGACTCCCTGTGGAGCTGGGAGCCCTACATGGGACTCGATCCTGTGACCCCAGGATCACGACCTGAGCCGAAGGCAGTGGCTTAACCAACTGAGCCACCCAGGCGCCTCTGCCCATGGGATTTAAATACGTTAAAATCTCTGTGATTGTAGATTTATATTTCTCCTTGTAGATCTATCAAATTTTGCTTCATGTGTTTTGAGTGCATATTATTAGTAGATACAAACCTAGAATTGGTATGTTCTGCTGGTGATGTGGACTTTTTATCATTATAAAGTGACCTTCTTTATTCTTAGTAATGCCTTTTGCCTTAAATTCTATTTTAGGTGATAATACTTCGATAGAATATAATTCTGTTATTACTTCAAACTTTATCAGTATTCATGTGTTACAACGTATCTCTTGTAAATAGCGTACACTTCCATTTAAAAAAAATCTAATCTCGCAATCCTTGTTTTCTAACTGGAGCCCTGATTCCATTTACATTTAATATTAATGATATGTTTAGATATAAATCCACTCTTACAAAGACTGTTTCCTATTTGTCTTACCTATGTTCCACCACCCTCTAGACTTCTGTCATTTTCAACCATTCCATTTGGGGCTATTAGTTAGAAGTAATACAATCTTCATTCTTTTAGTGGTCATGTGAAGTCGAACATGCATTGTTGACTTAATCAGAGTCTATGATAAGTCGGTATCTTTAATCTCTTCTCAGTGCATAGACTTTAGAAAGCTTTTAACTACATTTGTCTTCTTCCTGATTCATATCCCAGTGTTATAGTATTTTAGCTTTCTCTAAATATTTTTAAATCCATGTGATATTTATTAATTTCTCTGTTCTTCATTCATGTATCACTAACCTCCCATCACTTTGAAGATTGTCATTAGAATTTCCTTTGTGCAGGTTTATCTGTGATAAATTCCCCGATTTAATCATCGGAAAATATCTTTATTTCTCCTTCACTCTTGAAAGTATTTTTGTTAAGCATTGAATGCTACTTTGGCAATTAATTTCTTTAACCCTGTTAAAGTCTTGGCTTCTCTTACTGTTATTGAGATGTCTATTTCTCACTTTTTTAAAGGTAAGTTCTCCCTTTCGTCTGCCTTTAAGATTTTTCTCATTGCTTTTCGTTTTCTACAATTTCACTGTGTTGTTGATTTCCTTTTGTTTTGTCTGCTTGACATTTGTATGGTCTCTTGAATCTGTGAACTAATGTCCTTCACCATTTCTAGAAACTTCTCAAGTATTACCTTATATGAAATGTATTCCACCCTATTCTTCTCTCTTCTCCTTCTGGGACTCTGATTAAACCTGTAATGAGTCTTCTCATGGTATCTTTGATACTCTCACTTTCTCTTCTATCCACCTTCCCATATTTTGTCTTTACATTCTTCATTCTGTGATTTCTTCTAATCTATCCTGTCATTCACTAACTCTCTTTACTAACTCACTAACTGCCTAATCTGCTGCTAAACCCAAGGATTTCCAAAATTCTATTTAGAACATAGTTCACTTGCTTTTCTGGGTTTGATAATACCAATATATGATAATACTAATATATGTTCCTGTGGGTCCCTTTGCTTGTCACTCATGCTTTCCTGTTGCCTTAGGGTCTGGTTATTGGGGGTTGTGTCCTGTGTACTGTAATTGCAAATTTATTTTTAGAAATAATTTGACACATAAGAGGATTTTTGTTAGCTTCTTGTAGACACCAGGAAGTACTTACAAATTTCAAGATTTTCTGTGCTTTTGACCACCCATCAGACACGAAACCTGGTTAAATAGATTGCCGACTGGCTTATTTCTGATTTCCTCTTGTTCTCAGGATATAAACCTTTTGGGTCCCAGAACAAAGTGGAGCATTTATAAGATGGTACCCACCTTAGTAAGTCCTGCACATTGACTCTGTACTTGTAGCCCCAGAATGCCAAGGATCGTAGCTGGGACTTTCAGCTCCCTCTTTAGGTTGGCAAATACTCCTAAGACAAGAACATGTATTGATACTGAGCTTATCATCCTAAGTTTGCACTTTCCCTAGATCATGGCTGGCGATTCCTTATTATCTTAATGGTTCTTTTTCAATTTAAAACATTATTTTGGTCCAGGTTTTTTGCTTGTCTTCTTTAGGAAAACTGGTCTAAATCAATGAGTCCTCCATTGATTTAGTCTTCCAGAAAAATCACTCTATTATTATTATTTCTTCCCAGAACACTTAATGGTTAAAATTATTGAAAAGCGGAGCCTGGGTGGTGCAGTCTTGATTGAGTGTCCAACTCTTGGTTTCAGCTCAGGTCATGATCTCCTGCTCTGGAGTTGAGCCCTATATCAGACTCAGTGCTCAATGAGGAGTGTGCTTGAGTTTTCTCTCTCTTTCCTTCTGTCCCTTCACCCCCACTCTCCCTCTCCCTAAAATAAATAAATCTTTAAGAATAAAGTAAATTGAATAAAGAACTATTCTCCATACCGAAAAAATTATAATAACCACACATCAAAGTCTGCATATTCAACATTGAGGGCAGCAACTGGAAGGGGAAGGATCAGTGGCTTGGAAGAAAAGAGATGCTAGATTTTAGATTCACCTTGTTCTGCCATCTTTATCATTACAACAAGATAGCAAAAGCTATGACCTGAATAAAGCATTTGGCTAAAAAACATTTTCCAATCCGAAGAGCAATCTGAAGATCTATAAACCAACCTCTCATGGTCTGGTTTTAACAAAACCCCCTTCTCTGTTGTGATCTTATATAAATGTGTTGATCTTATATAAATGTGTTTCTAGCTCTTTCTTAGATTGCTACTGTGTCTTCTTACAAACACACATGAGTTCCTCTGTCCATATATCATCTGACTTAATATGCTCAACAACATTGTGGGAATATAATACTCCTGATACAGATAAGGAAGGCCAGGCTTCAAGGAGCAGACTACCCCTGGGATCTTTCAGATCCCAGTGTTCCTCCCATTCTGTCATTTTGCTTGCTCACTTTGGGAAAATCATTTTAAGGCCAGCCCTCCTCCTCCAGCTTAATTTTCTTAAAGTAAAATGGGAAGAAGAGACAATACAACCATTATAGTCCCCGCTTCTATTCTGACATCTTTTGGAAAAGTCTGCCCTGTTCAGCTGATGGACTTTTGTAGCAATTATGTAAGAGGTCACAGGAAAAGTGGGCTGGAAGCTCTCTTAGTGGGTGGAATTCTAAGCCTTATCTCGCTGCTGTGCTGAGGACCACCCTCATACCACTTGGAGTAAATAACGATGGTCTAACCATTTGCATGTGTTCTTCTACACCCATTTGTGGAATGTTTTGACATTTTTCAACAGAGAAGTGGTCTCTGCATATCCAGATAATCACAGCAGGATATAGAGAGGCTTGTGAGTCCCTAATAAATTTCATCCTTTGCAAGGATAAGTTTTTCTTAAGAAAAGAAGCAAATGGAGCTCTGGAGAGTGAAATCTTCTCTAGCCATAGAGAAAAACCACACATGTTCTCACTTGAAGATACACTTGAGAGTATCTGGAATCAGGAATTCTGGATCTAGTTAAAATTCCTCTTCTGTTAATTAGATATGCGAATTTGGGTAAGTCACACATCTATTTGGAGTTTAATTTTCTCTGTTGTAAATGAGGATGAAAAGAGATGTTGCAAACTTTTTGTAGACTCTGAAATTACTATTCAAATGTAAAGTATCATCTTTTTATAACATCAATCTGGGTACTCAACAGAATAGTGAAGGAGAGAGCCAGGATTAGAAATTTGCTCATCTTCTCCAAAGGAGAAAGAATGAAAAAAAAAGAGGGGAGGACGTTCCATCAGGGGCACTTCCCTTTATGTCCTACCTTTATTTCCGATAATAAGGTTTCTTACTGCATGGTCACTGGAACACAATGAAAGAGTGAAAAAAAATAAAGACTTAAGTCAGACGGACCTGGTTCAGCCCCACTCAGCCACACGCAGCGTGGGTGGGACATGGGGCTAACCTTGACAAGACTGTATCTTTACTTATAAAGTGGGGGTGACTTTTGAGGTTAATTGTGAAGATTTCCAGAGATACTACATGAAAAAGTGCCCGACAGTGTTTCGCACATGGTAGATGCTCAACAAATGCAGGTACCATTCTCTCTCTCACCCAGTGGGAATTGCTGTGTTTATGAATTTAATTTTGCTAACCGTTTATTGAGATCTCACTGAGACCCATCAATGGAATTACATATGGAAGAGAAAAATTTAAATAGAAAACCTCCATAGAACCTTTTGCTCTGTAATAATTACCTGAGAGAAGTAATATGCCAAGTAGGCTATAAGGAAAGGAAGCTTAGATATTATCTGAAAGTGATTTTGAAAACTGTGCTCTGCAATAAAATTATATTAAGTAACACAGCCATCAATTCATTCCATTCCATGTTTTATTGACTCTCATCATCTTGCAGCACTTAAATGTAGAACACTCTTCCTTTCAAGGATATGGTTGCTATTTAAAAAAAAAAAAAAAAGCCCAACAAAACAAAGTATCACTGGCCTTCTTTCTTCCTGGTGGCTTTTAAATTACCCTCATTTAATCCCAGAACAAGCCAGAGAGTAGTTCCTTTAGCTGAAATTTCAGTTTAAAATGTTTCTATAGCTTCCCAGTTGATTTGTCATTCGTAAGCCTTTAAAAAATTAATTATTAAAACCATTTCCATTAGTGTTTTGTTTGGCCTTCATGCAACCATTTTTCTTTTGCTGTTTAACAAGTGAAAACCTACCAGCATTAGCTATGAATACACAGCACCAGACATGGCAGCAGGCACATGACTCATGGTGGACGTTCCCTAGGGCTAACCTACTGATGGCTGCCTTCTGGGAAGGGGTGTCTGGTCCACTCTTAAAGCTACAAATTCCAATCCAGGTAGCCACGTGAAGAGAATTCTCTTGTCAGTTCCTCTACTTTCCTTTTTGGTTCAAGGTATTCAAACTATTCATTAACTTGGCCTATTGGTAAATTCTTTGTCTATCCACCCAGTAGGTATTATTTTTACTATCAATCACATGCCTAACACTGAAGGCAGAATATCAAAGGTGTTCCTGCTCTCAAAAAGAACACAACTGCAATGTGGGAGAATTGGACAAATAGATTAACTATTACAGTATAATAACTTTTATGACGGAGGAATAAAAAGAGGGCTCTGGAAGCCCAGTCAAGGGTCTCAGGGAAGATTTCTCGGGAAAGATCCTATCAAAGACAACTAAGTGCCATTGAAATAAAGGGTCAGGAGGATGGGTGAACTTTCCCAAGAGAAAGACAGCATATGAAAAGGCACAGGATTACAAAACAGGATCCTCTGGAAAAGTACACATGGTTAAGAACAGCTGATTTGGAGAAATTTCTGAGGCCAGTGGCCAAAGATCAGAGTAAGAAGGTGGGCATCCATCATGGCCTTCAAATGGTGCCCTTCACATGCTTTCAGGGGGAACTCGGGAAACAGCTTAGCACGTGGGCTCATGTGTGCCTTACATGTTGGGCTTTGGTGAAAGAGGTTTTTGTTTGTTTTAAGATTTTATTTATTTATGTGAGAGAGAGCACAAAAGGGAGGAGGGTCACAGGGAGAAGCAGACTCCGCACTGAGAAGGGAGCCCAATGAAGGGACTGATCCTGGGACTCCGGGATCATGACCTAGGTCCAAGAAAGATGCTTAATCGACTGAGCCACCCAGGTGTCCCCGGAGTGACTTTAGACCTTAAAAAACTGTGTACTAATAATACAGACTATAAGAAACTAAATCTGAGTAAACTTGCTGGTGGGAAATGGTTAAAATACTGCATAGCACTGCTGTTCAGGTAAACACAGGGACACACTGAGGTGCAGGAAGGTATTTCAGTGGTGGCTCACATACCCTCCTGATTAGTAACCAGCAGGGAGTGGGCAGGTAAGGGGAAAATTACATCTACACTTTTTATCTTGTTATTAAAAATACAAAAATTAAATAAAACACAATACCTTATGTAATCCAAATAAGATTTCCCTTGGCTCTGTTACCACTTTTATTTATAAAGTCTGGTTACAAGGATGTGGTTTCTCTTTAAAAGTCATTGCCAATAGAAATGAAAAAAAAATCTATTCTGTAAGTGTTTTAAAGCTAGGGGAAAAAGTTTTAAAACCATATTAGAGCACATGTTATGATAAACCCCCTATTATAATCTTTGCAGTAGTATTGATGTCAATGCTGCTTGAAAATGAAACTTATCTAATTATCTTTTTAAAAGTATTTTTATATCAGTTATTTTATGCTCATAATCCAAAAGTTTTGGTGGTGACTGAGCCTCAATATATTCATGTAAATGCATGTATATGCCTGTATCAGTGAATGGTGTTCAGGGACATGGTCGTCTTAATCTGACCCCGGAGTCTCGAAACCCCAATTCCCATCTACCCTACCTCAATGCCTACTTTAAAAAAGATTTTTAAAAATCAGGTGCCATCCACCTGAAAATGTTCAAATAGTTCTCTGATGTGGTATGTTTATAGAATTGTAAATGTTACATCATAGGCTTTATCCTGACCTTGGGGTTGGGTCTTGTTTTTGAGATCTGGAAAGGAGCCGATTCCTCCATCATCCCCAGGTTTCGTCTTCCATCCTCCATGTGTAAGTCTTCCACTCCTCCTCCCCTATTTCTTGTCCTGGGACCAAATGCCTGCCAGAGGCAGTGCAGCCAGTGTGTTCTCATCAATAAGACACATGTCACTGGGCTCAATGAGGTAGGGGCCCCAGGAAACGGTAACCAGATATTACTTCCCCTTGCTGACACTGTTCATCGTTCTTCACCCCCACCAAATTCTAGCTGTCCTTCAGTTCCTCCTTCAGGAAGCCTCCCCTACCTGCTGCAACCCACGGTAGTGTCTCCTTAGATACCCGCTATCAACATTTGACTGGGCTATTTAACAGTCAGCTCCTAGCTTTCTTGTATTGTTAGCTGTTTTGTGTGGCGTGGGCTTTTAAGCCAGAAATAATGAGTTCAAATGCTAGTCTGAGCCTACCGGATTTTAGGTTATTTAACTTCTCTGAGCCTCAGGTTCCATACGAAAAATATGGGTAATACCTTGCCAGGCAAATGTGAGGACACTTAACATAAATGCTCAGCTTCCCTCCACCTAACACACAGTAGGTGCTCAATAAATGTTGAATTGAAAAAGAGGGCAGGGACTAGGTCTTATTCTTCTCTCATGTCTCACATAACCTGGTTTGGGCTACAAAGAAAAAGCTGGATGGATGTTACTTTTCCTTATTTATAGCTGACACAGCTCACCTTTGGTCTCAGGAAACCAAAGAGAGTATGTGTTTTTCCGTTAATGATAATTAGCCCCCGAGTGTCAACACATACTTTTTATAAGACTCATTTACATAGTATTTAAATGTTTTTAAAGGATCTCTCTCTTTTTTTACATGTTTATTATCTCATTTGATTCTCCCAATAGCTCCCAGAGTGTATGTAGTAGGAAAGGTGTCATTAAATTTTATATACCAGAAATCTGAGTTCTGTGTATTTAATATTAGTGGTACAATTTTTACCTTTACAGTTTACAAAGCATTTTATTTATTTATTTTTATTCGTGAGAGAGAGCGAGACCACAAGCAGGGGCAACAGCAGGCAGAGGGAGAAGCAGGCTCCGCACTGAGCAAGGAGATGGATGCAGGACTCAATCCTAGGACCCTGGGATCATGACCTGAGCAGAAGGCAGTCATCCAACCAACTGAGCCCCTCAGGCATCCCTACAAAGCATTTAAAAAATCACTTTCTTATTTGATCACTAAAATCTTAAAAAAGTACTTAAATTTTAATACCCTCAAAATTTTCTGGATGCCAACGGGACACTAACCTTGGCATGATGTCTATGCTACAAAGAGCACAGAATTCTTTTTTTTTTTTTTAAAGAAAACACAAATTAAGTATATTCCCTACACAGTACAGCTACATTGCAGTTAATGGCCCCCAGCCTATAAGAAATTAACCCCTGAGAAGGCAATGTTTTACTATTTGCAAAAGAGCTAGTCATTTGAATTCTCAGGAAGTTTCTCTTTCTTCCTTACTCACTTCATCTCTCCATGTTCTTCAACGTACAGATTCACAAAACGGAAAGAGAACTTGATAGGTGTCTAGAATGTGTAGCATACCCCTATGTATTTACATTTAAGGAATCAACTTTTAAGTTTCCACAGTTCAGAATAACAAACCCTGCTGGCACTAACATACTTCCTAGTGAATGGCCTCTTCAAACAGCATGACCTTGGATAATTCACTTACCAAGACCAGTTTCTTAGCTTAGGCCTTGAGAAATCTGTTTGAAGCAGCTAAAGTCCTTAGCATACTGTTCTATAATTCTAAGCTAAACTGACTTAAGGAAATAAATTTAAAAATTAGTAAGAGAAAACATTTTCACTTATTTTATGAGGTCAGAGTTTTCCCCTGAATCTCTTTATAAGAATGAAAATATGACAAATTTACCTTCCATTCATTTTTCCCCCCAGAGCTCACCACTGTCCTGAAGTTTGTGGATATCTCCGCCATGGGATTTGGGATTTGTATAGCTTTCATATACATTTACTTATAACAGTAACCCAGTTACATAAATACCATCATATTGTATTATTCTTCTGTTACTTTTTTCACTTAAAACAGTTTGAGATTTTTTTTATATTGATATTCACCCATTTTAACTGTTACGATTTCAGTGTATGAAAGTAACATAGATTACTTGCTGCATTAGTGCAGGGATTGCCAAAAGTTTGGGACTGATAGGCTTCATGGGATACATTATGGTTTCTATCGCATATTCTTTCTTTTTTATAAAAATAATCCTTTAAACATGTTGTGTTGGGGTCCCCAAGTCCATCTAGTTCAATGATGCAGAGAACTCAGAAAAGTGTTGATGCTGACAGTTATAATTTAGGATAGCAAAAAGAGGGTTTAAAATCAGCACATAAAAGGCACATAAGGAAGAGGCCAGGAGATCAGGTGCAAGCTTCCAGTTTCCTAAGAGAAGCTGCACGAACAGAATTTAATTCTCCCAGATATGACGTGGGACAACGTGGAATATTGCCAACCAGGCAAACTCACTCAAGACTTCATGCCTTGGGTTTTATTGGGGGTCAGTTTCACAGGCATGTAGCACTCACATGGCTGACCTTACTCAGTCCCCAGCTCCTCCACAGATCAAACTGATAGGGCATAGTACAATGTCCCCACCATGAATCTCCTAAGTCCTTGTTAGCTTGTAAACTATTTGCTGTGGCCCAAGGCCTCGAGTAAACACAGGCGCTCACTCATATGACAAGGGATATTCCAAGAGCTTAGAGGCTATACCCCAGGAGCTGGTCAAGCGCCAGGATTATCTATGGAATGTGCATGATTTGAATAAGCCAGACCTGCTACGTCAATCCTTCATTGCACATGGGTCAAAACCATGCTGAGTTCACGAGCCATGGACTGGATTTGACTGGAGACTCTAGTGCTAAGGATATGTAAGTTACTTTCTTTATTCCTGTTAATTCAAACACTGCTGAGTTTTCGAAAACCACCTCATACCTGCTTTATGGTACACACATGCTATATTGTGGGAACAATGACTTGGTACCTTAACTTCCTTGAGAAATAAAAGTGAACTTGGAAATGTAAAACATGTGACTATCTCTAAAATAAAATCAATCTATAAGGTTCATCACTTGGAGTTAAAAAGTATTCATTTAGATGTAGCACTGTAAAATCTCAGCCTTTCTTAGTAAGAAAACTGAATTTATAACCTAGTGAACTAAATATAAATCTGTCAGATATTGTATTAAAGCAAAGGTCTCAAGAAATATTAAATTTGAGTATCATATTTTGAGTATCAATATTAAATATTGAGTATCAGAAGCAGTACATTGCTATTGTGTTTTGCTATTACATATACAGAGAAGAGACTTCTATCCAATTGTTTTATTACACATTTTCTCCTAATCTGAGCTGTAACCTTCATATGAATGAATGTTATGAAATGTTTTAGGTAACTGCAGGAAGTCAAAATAGGACCAATGTAGGAGACTATGGTAGTTCGCAAACTGTACTTATTGCTAATATATCTTCAAATGTAGCTGAATTTAAAACACAATTTTGGACTTTATCTAGAGCCAATACTTTGTTTTACAATAAAAACGTCAACACTATTTTCCAGGTTGGGGAAAAAGCAATTCAGTCTTCTATCTCCTTGCGACAAAGGTGTATAATAAGCTTCCAGCATTCAACAATTTCTAAACCTAAGTATGATGTAGAACTTTTTATAAAAAGACTTGTATGTGGCTGTTATAATAAACAATGTGTGATTTCGTCTTTACTAAAGTGATTTTTAAAAAGTTTAAGTTGAAAAAAGTGTAAACTATTTTTGGTTTTATGTGATTACTTATGAAATGGCATCTAATTGCATCTCCTTGACTACTTAGAAGCCAAAAACATATTTTTGTATTAATTGACCCTTCGGCTCCCTTTGTATGGTTTTCCCCCATTAACCCTTTATGTAATCTGAACATTTCTTTGTTGCCCACTGGTAGTCACAGTGCAAGTCCCCTGCAAGTCTACGGCTTTTTTCCTATTTAGTGTCTTTGGTCATACTTAACTGTATTTAATATAGTCAGACGCATTGATCCTTATGGCTCCCCTTTTGGTGTCACATTCAATTTCTTCCTTCTTACACTGGGTCATACTCTCCTATATGTCCTTCTAAAACATTTTAGGTCATTGTCATCCACCAAGTCTCTTTACGCACAAGGTGTGAGAGAGGTGTGTAATTTGGTTTCTCCCACATGGACACGCCATTTTCCTCATATTTATTGGTAAGACTTTTGTGTCCCCATTTTTCATCATATGAAGTGCTCAGTACTGGTTTCTGGACCTTTATTCTGCACCACAGATCTCTGCATCTGTGCTGGGGCCGCTGGGTCTCTTCTACCACGACAGCTCCGTCAGTCCTGCTGTCTTTTCTTGTACGACAGGTGCTCTTCCCTCTTGTTCTTCCTTTTGAAAAAACTGTCTTGGCTCTTTGTCTTCCCATATTAATTTGTTAGGCTTATTAAGTTCTATGAGCTGTTCTGTTGAGAATTTCATTGGAACGTCAGGGAATTTAAAGAGATGCTTTAATAAGCTGACGTTTCCCACCCTCAACATGGAACATTGCTCTATTTATTCGTCTGCCTTAGTAAAATCCTTGCACATCTTTTATTACTGGATGTATTGTTAAGTACTTATAGTTTTTAATGTGAGTTAAGAGTCTCTTAAATATTACTTTCAAGTAGACTTTTGAGTAGAAAAGGGCACCACTGATACTTGCATATTTGGACTTACATCCAAATACCCTCAAATCTCTTATTAGTCACAGTACACACTACTTTGTAGTTTTCCTTGGACTTAAAAAAAAAATGATCTTGCCCACTGTAACAACTGTTTCTTATTTTCCAATGCTAAGTCTATTTCTTGTCTTATTGTACCCGCCAAGATCTCAGTGCACGTGGAACAGGTGCACAACCGGCCCTCCCTGTCCTATCACTGACTTTAAAGGAACATCTCCAAAATTGTACTATTGAGCTGATGTTAACCATGGGTCTTTAGTACGTTTTCACTTATCACATTAGGGAAGTTTCTGTCAAGGGGATGTTTCATTTGGTTAATTTTTAAATCATGAATGTTACATTTTGTTGACCCCCCCCCATTCATTGAAATGATAATATGGCTTTTCCTTTTCATCTACTAATAATGTGGCATATCACATGAAGAGATTTTTCCAGTGTTAAACCAACCTCTCATTTTGTCAATAAACTTTACTTTGTCATAATGAATTAATTGATGAATCTGAAATGCTAACATTTAGGCTAAATCAGCCATGTTCATAAAAAGACTGGCCTATCCTTTTTTCTCCCTCCAATACCCCATTTCACTTTAGTATTAGTGAGGTTTTCCCATTTCTTCTATTCTTTAGAACAGTATTTACAAAGATTATTTTTCTTGATAGTTTAATAGGCTACAATAGAAACCATCTAGATCTGCTGGATTACTTGGAAATTTCAAAAAACAGACTCAGATTTATTCAATGATATTTTATACAGATACATACACACTCACCTACATTTACAAATACCTAAAATTTAAAAATTTTAAAATTTCCATATAAATTCACATTAGCTTTATCATTAAAAAAAATCTTACCTATACCCTTACTCATATCTTACTTCTTTCCTGATAGCAAATTATCTTTTTTATTGAGAAAAAATTTTTAGTATAGTTATAACCTCTATTCTGACTCTATCTTCACATATTGGCTTAAA
The DNA here is from genome assembly GCA_004023965.1 of Spilogale gracilis. Taxonomy (NCBI): domain Eukaryota; kingdom Metazoa; phylum Chordata; class Mammalia; order Carnivora; family Mephitidae; genus Spilogale; species Spilogale gracilis. The sequence continues at coordinate 42,423 of PITA01011487.1, read as the reverse complement.
TTTTTTTCCCTTTATGCTTTTAAGTCCTTTAAATTGTTGCCTGCCTCAAATTCCATGTTTCATTATTTCCCCTTCACATTTAGACTATTTTCCATGTGGAATTGACTTTTTTTTTTCTGTCTGATGTAGAAGTCTCTTTTTTTCCATACAGATATCAGCCTCTACATTATTTATTGAAAAGACCATCCTTTTGCCCATTGCAATGGTGTCTCATGGTCATAAATCAGGTGACCCATGTATGTGGATTCGTGCTTAAGCTTTTTATTCTGTTACATTGGTCTATTTGCCTGTCCTTACGCCAACCAACATTGCAGTCTTAATTACAACTACAATTTTGGTGAAAGTTGTTCAATTTTATTGTTTTTCAGAGTTACCTTGGATAGCCTTGGTCCTATGCATTTCTGTCAGTTTGTTAACTTCTTCCCATACTGCTGGGGTTGTGACAGTATCATAGTTAAGTTAGGTCACAATTTACAAAATTGCCTCCCAGCCACCAACATGTATACCCGTGTATTTATTTAGATCCTTTCAGATTTCTCTCAATATGATTTTTTCAAAAATTATTTCTAGGTATTTGCTATTTTATGCTGGAGTACATGGTATCATCTTAACAATTTCACTGTTTCTGACATTTAGAAATGCAAGTGATTTTTATATATTGACTGTATCCAGTGACCTTGATAAATTTCTTAAATATTTTAGAGAGTCCTTTGAATTTCCTGTGCAACCAGTTGTCTACAGTGCTTCTCCTTTCAAAACTTTCTGTTAGGCTTTCCTTTTTTTTTTTTTTTTAAGAAGATTTTATTTATTTGAGAGAGCGAGTGAGCAAGCACTTGAGAGAGCATGAGTGGGGTGGGAGGGGGCAGAGGGATTAGCTGACTCCACAATGAACAGGGAGCCTGATGTGGGTCTTGATCCCAGGACCCTGCAATCATGACCTGAGCCAAAGGCAGATGCTTAACCACCCAGATGTCCCTTGTAGGCTTTGTTTCACTGGCTAGCATCTCAAATTTAAACAGTGATGGTTACTCTTACTAGACTTCAAAAACCTGGCCTTCTTGCCTTGTTTATTTCATTGATTTTGTCTATTATTTCCACATCTTTTTCTAGCTTCTTGAGATTAGGAGTTTAAGTCATTCATTTTCAGCTTTGCTTCTTCTACTATATGCACTTATGGCTATGTATTTCCCTGCACACTCTGCTTTAGCCGTAAGTCATAAAAGTTTTGGTATCTTCATTATTCACCTCAAAATATTTTGAAATTTAATTTATTCTTTGACCAAAGGACTGTTTGGAAATGTATTACATACTTTCCAAGCAGTTGTGAGTTTCTTTAGTCATCGTTTTGTTATTGGTTTTTAGCTTAATTCCAGTTAGACAATGTTGGATGAAGGCTTTTGATCTTTTGAAATTTGGTGGGGTTTGTTTTATGACTCAGCATAAGGTCAACTTTGGTAAATGAGTCACTTTTTACTTGAAGAAAAGGTGAATTGTGTCTTTTTTGATCAAGTGTTCAATATATACAAACTAACTGCACTTTAGTGATTATATCATCCAGATCATCCACATGATTTTTTTTTTTTTTCTGGTCTGAATACTGTTAGCTGTCGCAAAAGCTGTGTGAAAGTTTCCAGCTATGGTTAGGGATTTATTTCTCTTCTGTTGTTTTATAGATTTTAAATTTGTTTTAGGCACATATACACTTAGGATTATTTGGTTTGGGTAAATGAATTCATCATTATAAAATGTCCTTCTTTATCCCTAGTGCTGCCTCTTGCCTTAAATCTCTTTGCTTGATAAAACGATAGTCTATTATTCTCATTTGATTAATGTATCTTTCCCTATGCATTTATGTCCAACCTTTCTGTGACCTTATGGTTTTTTTTTTTTTTTAAAGATTTTATTTATTTGACAGAGAGAAACACAGCCAGAGAGGGAACACAAGCAGGGGGACTGAGAGAGGGAGAAGCAGGCTTCCCGCTGAGCAGGGAGCCCAATGTGGGGCTCGATCCTCCGTCTCCGGGATCATGACCTGAGTCGAAGGCAGTCGCCCAACCAATTGAGCCACCCAGGTGCCCCTAATGGTGTCTTTTTAAAGAAGCATGTGGGAGGATAAATCTTGATTCAGCTGATAGCTTTTCAACTTTAACTCCAGTAATGAATCACTTAAAGTGTTTGGGTTTATGTTTTGCAATTTTAAAATCTGACCCACCTGTTTCATTTCCTTTTCTATTTCTGCCTTCAGTACTTTCCCCTCTATGACACAGCTACACATTCTACTATTGTGTTTAACTCAGACTGTAACATGCATTGACTTTAATGACCGTACTTTTACCACGTAACCAATGTAGAGCCCGAGAGCACTAACTCCACTTACACTTCTTGATCCGTATTATATGATGCATTTTGATTCCAGATTATTTAAACCCCACACTTTTGCAGTTAATGATTACGTTTGGAGCCATATTTACTATTTCCATTGCTCTTCATTTATGGATTTCATCAGGGGTCATTTTGCCTCTACCTTAAAAATACCCTTTAACATTTATTTCAGTGTCTGCCTACTGGTGACAAATTCTTATTCTTCCCTGAAAAGTCTTTGTCATATTTGAAGTGTATCTTGCCCTTGGCCCTTCCTTCCTGTTATCTGGAATATGAGCCATCTTTTGATGAGAACAGAAGCCACATGCTAAAGATGGTGGGTCACAAAGAACAGAAAAAGTCGGTGACCCCACTGATCTTGTGGGGTTACTGAACACCTTGACAGCCTACCCAGTTTAAGCACTATTGTTATTTTGGTTCTGTTACCAGAAGGCAGATATCTTTGACTGATCAGTTCTAGACACTTCTTTGCCATGTATCTCTTTCAATATAACTGTTAAGGTATTTGCAACTTATACTGAAATATTCCAGCATATGTGGCAAACGTTTGCTACTTATGTAAAGTCATCACTTGGGTCCTGCTAACATGGTGATCAAGACAGTATAGTTCAGGATGGTCAGCTTACTCTCTAATCAGAGAATCCATATTCAAGAGGAAACTTCTCTAGGTACTGCTGTGTCTTTAAGAACATTATCAAGCCTTCCTGATTTACACACTAAATGTCAACAACTTTATCAATGAAATTTGTGGTTAATTAGACTGATGCACTTCAAAAACTGGCTCTGATGTTGAAATTAAAGGTTCTCAAGATTATATGGATTGACTAGTTGTACATCCCAATCCTTGCAAGAGGTCAAAAAATCCAGCTTGGCCTGCAGGCCTTAGTCTTTGGGATAATATCCTAATCTAATCCTCTAAAAGATCCTCTGTCAGGCCATAAACACAGGTTTTGTTAAGGTAACAGAATTGTTTCCTGAAGAATTTTTTTTTCCTGAAGGATTTTTAAAAAAGATTTCATGGGCACCTGGGTGGCTCAGTGGGTTAGAGCCTCTGCCTTCAGCTCAGGTCAAGATCTCAGGGTCCTGGGATCGAGGCCCGCATCGGGCTCTCTGCTCGGCGGGGAGCCTGCTTCCTTCTCTCTGTCTCTCTGCCTACTTGTGATCTCTCTCTCTGTCAAATAAATAAATAAAATCTTAAAAAGAAAAAAAAAAGATTTCATTTGAGAGAGAGAACAAGCAGGGGAAGGGGCAGAGGGTCCTGGGATCATGACCTGAGCTAAAGGCAGATGCTTAACCCACTGAGCCATCCAGGTGCCCCGAAGGAATATTTTAGGCAAGGCTGTAGTCAGAGCATCTCAAAGGGTCAAACAGGCTACAAGAACTGTTTTCTTGCTTAGTACCTATACTGTGACAGAAGCTGGCGTGAAACTGTTTTCATTACAATCTGGCTGTTGAGAGTGATTTGAGGGGAGGGGTGTGGGTGGGATTTTTCTGGGGGGGGGCGGTGGTGTTCAGTGCACAACACTGATCTACCAAGAGTTGTACACAACTACTTTAGCTCACTCAGTTCACAATTGCCTCACCCTACCCGTTCTGTTTTTGACCTTCTTAAATTCCTGAAGTCCATATGTACATTGGATCTTCCATGTGTTTTTAAGTTTTTCCATGTTTTGTGCTATATTCTAGCTTATTCCGTTTCAAAAATTGTCTTCAAGTGTGTATTATACATATATATATATATGTATATATATATACACACACACACACACACACACTAGTAAATCTTTTCCAGTTGCTATTGGACTAGAGACCCCAGGAGAGCAGAAACTTTTTCGCTTTGCTCACTGGTTTGCTACCAACACCTTACTGGCTAGTGTATTGAAAAGATGCTCACATTAATTTTTAAGCTAAGCATGGATACCACGAGAGCAGGACTCTAATGGACATTCTAACTCTTCCTTATGGAACTCTTCCTTATGGAACTCTTCCTCCCCCTTCACCTAGTCTTAGGCTCAGAAGCCACTTTGTTGCTCCCCGGGCTGCTGGGTGGAGCTCTGCTTCTCCCTTCCTGAGGCTGCAGCACCTTCTGGGTCTTGACTTTGTGCAGAGATCTGTCTCAGCCTCCTTGAGTTTTGTCAGGTCATGCCTCCTTTGCTATTCAAGTCCTCCAGCCCACTGGTGAGGCTAGTAGCCAAGATGATAACCCCGGGGTCTGAGCAGCTTTCAGCTCCTGAGTTTACTACTCTGGCTTTGTCTTCTTTTCATTTCTGGCAGCTGAGATTTCTTTCCCTTTGCAGTCAGCTATGTGTATTTGTTATATTTTATTTGACATCTCTATGAGTTTGGAGCCATTGAAAGGTGGTGGGAGGAAGACTGATGTTTAGTTCAGTCTGCCATGACACCAAGATTCCTGAAAACTACTCTGCATGAGAGGGGAAAAACATAAACCACCGACTTGTTTAAGGCTACTGTTCTGGAGTTTCCTGTTATACTGTAGTCAAATTAAATCACTAACTGATACACACTCTGAAAAGCAGAGCAAATGAAGAAAATAGAAACTGAGAGTTGGAAGAAAATATTTAATACAATGGTATGAAAGTAAGAATGGGGAGAGGGGCACCTGGGTGGCTCAGTTGGTTAAGCCACTGCCTTCAGCTCAGGTCACGATCCTACAGTCCCAGGATCGAGTCCCACATGGGGCTCCCAGCTCTGCGGGCCCTGCTTCTCCCTCTGACCTTCTCCCCTCTCATGCTCTCACTCTCTCAAATAAAATATTTAAAAAAAAGAATGGGGAGAGGAAAAACTGCAAAGTTGGGGCTTTTGCGGGGTTCCTGTAAAACACAGTAACTGGGAAATGATTTGGATAAAACTCTCATAGGCAGTGACGGTTCACTTACCATAACCACTGGGCTTAAAGATACCCAGTAATCAGCCAATTTTATTTGTATTAGTAGTATTGAGAATAATTCTCTCTACACTTCTACCTTTTATAAGGAAAATGAAATCAGTAAAGACCTATATGGCTCTAATGTTTTCAGTGTGTGTCTCAAGTTATCAGTGATTAACTGTGGCAAGTATGATGAAGCAGAGACCTGCCTTCTTGTGCTGAGAAAATATGAACCACTAATTATGGGACTTAAGTCTTGGCTATAGCTTAGTCATTTGATCTTTGTTTGCTCTTCCCTACAAGATCAGCATGATGTCAGTGAAATGTCACCATTTAACATTTTAGTTGTTTTTCAAATCTAACCAAGAGTACAACTAATTTAAATAATATTTCTAGCAGAAAACTGCATTTTTTATATAATAGGTTAGTTTTTCTCAAACTTAAAGGGTGTAGTATCAACTGAAACCAACTCCAGACAGAAAATCTCTGTTAGTTGGCTCCAGTTCTGCTCTAGCGTTCCCAGGAGACTGGGCTCAGGGTCTACCTTTTATCTCCCTGCTTCTATTACAGAAAGTTTCCCTACCAAACCTCTCCCTTCCTGCTAGGTCTGTTCTCCACTGTGCTCCACCCCCCAAGAAACTAAGTCCCAGAACTATGTGAGTGTCTTCCATTGAGCAAGCACAGTGCTAGTACTAGAAAAGTATTACCTTGTGTTCACTATCCTAACTTCGGAAGAGTTGGACTCGGTTTACCCTGAACACTATTTCCTACCCTTCCTGACCTGTAGCCTCTTTTTCCTACTGTTACAATGTGTAATATGAAGTAGACATGCTCACTTCGTAGAGAGAAAATAGTGTGATCACTGTCATGTGACGAACAAGAGCAGCACTGTGACATGAACCCAAGGCTCTGATTCCAAGGTCAATACTCTTTTCTACTGCCATTATGATGTCTTTATACAGTTTCTGACCACAGTACTTTAATTCATCTTCGTGGACAGTCTTCTCCACCCAGCAGTAACTTTCTTAATTTTCTCATTATAAGGAGAACTTGGAATGCAAGGGCAATTAAAAGTTGTTAAACAACGACAACAAACTGTTAAAAAATAAGGGGGAAAGGCTGAGACCATGATCGGGATTTTTTGACAACATTTCTACTTGTCACCTTTACTGCAGATTATCATCCATTAAGTTGGGAGGGGATTTTATTTAAAAACAAGAATAAAATTTTATTCTTTCAACACAACTTACCGTGTCAGACACTGAACTTATGCAAATGGATAAACCTATCTCTGTCCTCAAGGGCCTCATAATCTAAAAGGAGAAGACATGTAGATAAATTAGAGATAAATTTAGCGCCACTAACTGTTAAATTAGAATTGAGTACAAGACACATTTATGGCACAAAGACAAGACTGATTTTACCTAAGAGGTCCAAGACCTAGATCCTGTTAAGACTTGAAACCTGGACTGAGTTTGGAAGAATGATATATTCCCTGAGTGCTTAACATGTGCACACAGTGTGCTAAATGGTTTAGCTGGGTTATCCAATCTATATCCTCATTATAATTTAGGAGGTTGGTAACTCCAGTTCTCAGACCGGTCTCAGCAGTTTAACCTGGAACTCCCTCTGCTACATCCTGTGCTTTATTGGTACACACCAACACAAAGTAATACAATAGACCACTGGACAAAGTCACATTGGTAAAGAAAGGGACTTATAAGACTATAATGTTCTTATTTACATACAAAAATATAAAGTCAGAATGCTTCAGCAATTAGCCAAAGGTCACAGTGTCTCTCAAGGACCTGGGTGTTGTATGATCACTTATTCCTAAAAATGTCTTGCTTTCCGCTTAGCGCCTTCAAACACTCCGGGGCACCGAGCGCTGTCTCAAATCACTCGCTCCAGGGTGAAGTCCTTAAATGAGTACGGCACAAGGACACGTAACTTAATAGGGTTAGCCTGTAGTTAAAATGAGATATTTACTATAAATATCAGTGTTCTGTAACCAATGATCTGAAAAAACAAGTAAAACAAGTTTGACAAGTTTTATGAGCACTGCTTCTTACACAGAAATAAATAAAAGGCACACATTCAAATCCCAGGATATGCAACATGACTTTAGAAAAGGCTTGTGCTCTGTCTATCCCGAGCACCATCTCCAACCTTACTATTAACATATCCCTGTATGGCACGGCCACACTGAGTCTGCCTAGCACTACAATCAGGTTTTTTTCTAATGCTGGCGCCCAAGGGTCTTCTACCTGCCTTGTGTGAGCTGCCTGAGATATGTCCAATCATTTTTTATATATAACCAACCAGTATAAAATATTTATCTTGTTTGTTCAGTTTGAAACTAATAATCTGACTGCTTGTGTGAAAATGGGTTGAATGACTTCCTTTGGTTCATAATAAAAACCATCATTTTCACTGTACATGTAGTTTTAAAACATACTTTGTGTGAAAGGTTCAAGGTGGATGACAGGACTGGCTAGGATTCTAATGTAGATAACATTGCTCAAGGCTAAGTGTGCAACTATAATCTCTTGTTCTGTTTTAGGTTTAACATATAAGTAGAATGGCTATGAATTTTTCTTGGTATCACTGGGTTCATTTCCCATCTTCAAGTGAAGGCCCATTATAAATCCTATTGATTCCAGACCCATAACAACATGAAAACTGACAGGAACCAAAAAAAGTCAGCAAGCTTATCAGTAAGTACAGAAATGAACATTTATTGGACAGCACAGCATACGCTGGTTCTGAAAAGGAATCAAAGTGAGAATCACACATTAATCACCCACTTCTAAACAATTAACAGATGTTTCATTCTAGACTGCCTCTATATCTGAGGATAGACCTGGTCCATGTACTTACTGTCGTCATCTCCACAAATGACTCAGAACCACATCCTGAATATGAGCCACTGTACCATGTGCTGCACTCAGGAATGTCCATCACTTTAACTGCTCTGTGATGACAAGTAACTTAACTTTTCGGAGTCTCCGTTTTCTCAACTGTAAAATGCACAGTAACAGTTAACCTTGAAGGGCTGCTGCAAGGCTGAAGTGACAGCATATACAGAGTATCCAGATAAGCCCCAGTACCACAACAGGTGATTCACATACACTGTGGTAGTTATGAATACTAAGAGAGTAATAGTGGAAGACATATTTAAATTCAGTTCAAATTCAGAACACCCAAGGACTAAGGTTTGTTAGTGCAAAACGAAGAGCTGATGGACTTTCTTTTTACTATGTTTTATAATTTAAAAAAATTAATCTGAATAAATGCCTAAAAGAGATCTTTGAGTAACTATGAAATTTGAAATGATGGGAAAGTATGCGGTCTGTTCATGAAGGCTTTTTTTTCTTCTTTTTTAGTATATAAAATACCAGTGTCGTAGAATCAATGGCATTTCTTAGCTTTGATGAAACCTAATTTTACATGATTAAGATGTAACATATTTAGGGTAATTTATGTATAATACCAAAGGTGGAAAGGGCCTTCCTAAAGAAGACAACAAAACCCAGAAGCCACAAAATATTACATAACATTTTTAAATAAAGTTTTAAAAAAATGATGGATAAGGAGGAAATATCTGCAAAACATAAAACACAGAAAAAGAATGTCCAAAGTATATAATCCCTAAAAAGCAATAAGAATAAATTAGCAGATCAACAGAAATAAGGGCAAAGGACATGAATATGCAATCCAACCCCCCCCCAAAGGAGAGAGAAACAGAGAAGCCAATAAAGATATGGAAACGTGTTACCTTCCCCTTTAGACAAAGGAATGCGAACAGGAGGCACTACTCTGCAATTCTCTGATCAGCAAAACTGAACACGATTGATGGAGCTCTGGCAAGGATGTGAGGAGATAAGCATTCTCTTGTCCTCCTGATGAAGTATGAACTGGACAGACTCTTTGAGATTAATTTAGCAGGATCTGTTAAGTATTTAAATAGGCCTCTTCCTTGACACAGCAATTATGCCTTCACGAGCTGTCCTGTAGAAACAGTTACACTGCCCTGGCATTTTGCAGAACTGTCGTCTATCATAATGAAATACCGGAGCAATGGGGAAGTAAACATGTTATGGCACATTTATATCTGCAACTGAAAACTCCTGATGCAAAGATGCGAAAAGTTCTCTAAAATGCATGAAAAAGTACACACTACATATAGTATGAGTCCATGATGTCAGAAATCCCACCCATGCCAGTAGGGTGCAAGTGTGTGAAAACATGAAAGGAATTTGGAAGGATGCACACTGCTCACAATTTAGAGTGTAACAGAGAAGATGATGCGCCATACGAGTGTGGAGACAGCGAAGAGGTACCTGTACATTTTACTCTAAATATTACAGAACCAGTGCCAAATATTTACAAAGTTATGTGAAAATAAAAAATTTGCCAATATCCGGTCCCCAAACTATTTCTCATTCATACTGGTAACTTCACTTAGAAGTAATGCAGTATTCTGGCAAATACGGAATCTTTCTGTTCTACTGACTACACGCTGATGATATTTTAAGCAAATGACAATATAAATTGGATACCCAAACAAAAATTTTCTCAGTTAATATACAGAATAAGGAAAACTTAGGTCAAAATGAAGGCAAATGTATACCTTCAGGGGGCACTACTTTTACACTTTTTCAAAAAAACTTTAGAAGACCCCACCTACCCTCCCCCTACCCGGGAAATTTGGACTCTTAAAATTTGCATGGAGAACAAGTAGCAAGGGAACTTTCTCAAACTACTTTAAAAAACCAAAACCAACAGCTCAAACCCTGTCTCTAATTATTCTTATTTTTTTAAAAAAGATTTTATTTATTTGACAGAGAGAAACACAGTCAGAGAGGGAACACAAGCAGGGGGAGTGAGAGCCGGAGAAGCAGGCTTCCTGACGAGCAGGGAGTCCGATATGGGACTTGATCCCAGGTCTCTAGGATCATGACCTGAGCTGAAGGCAGTCGCTTAACCAACTGAGCCACCCAGGCGCCCCATGTCTCTAATTATTTTTACACAGCAAGACAAATACTGAACATAGCTTAACAGTCTTTAAAGCATCACTTTGAAATAAGCAAGGAAAAGGTCAGAACTTTTAAGCCCGTTATAATTACGTCTGGTTATAGTCCCAAGACACAGTTAAGTAGCTGAGCAGGTTCTACAGCTAAGACGGGGTTCATGGAACACTTTTACTTAGCCTGATAGGAATAACATGTATTAAATCATAAAAATACCCTTGGGACTGGTTCTTTTCCATAAAATCAAAGGAAGTTAAGGCTGATACAAAAAAGTAATCTTAATTTATACACATATAAAAACCCTGAATGTGAAACTGCTGGTTTCATAATATACTGGCAGTTTTATAAAGAATTAAAAGTTAATAAAAGAAACCCCTATGTGTTATTTTAATCCAGGATTTGATACCAGCATATTTCTAGCTTTTTAAAAAAAAATCTCAATATTCTTTAACAATAAAGAAATTATATAGCTGCTTATTATAATTTTGCATAAATTTTGCATTCAATAACACTTTGACCTTTATCAAAAAGTAGATCATTGTTTTAAAAAACTGAAATAAACAGAACTAAAGGAAAGCTCTCATGTATCACAGATTCCTCATTTTAACTGACTTTTTTTTGATTACTGAGACATTGGTTTGGAACCCTACATTTCTACTACCAGAAATCAATGAGATAAAAAAAGGGATAATGGTAGAAAACATAAATAATTACGCCACGGCTTAGCAAATCATGTGATGTATCAAATCTTTTTTTTTCCTTAAAGATTTTATTTATTTGACAGAGAGAGAGAGAGAGAGATCACAAGTAGGCAGAGAGGCAGGCATAGAGAGGACTGAAGCCGGCTCCCTGCTGAGCAGAAAGCCCGATGTGGGCCTCGATCCCAGGACCTTGAGATCATGGCCTGAGCCAAAGGCAGAGGCTTTTTTTTTTTTTTTTTTTTTTTCAAAGGCAGAGGCTTTAACCCAATGAGCCACCCAGGCACCCGTGATGTATCAAATCTTCACACTTGACAGAAAACAGTTCAAGTTTAAATGTTTATTTATTCATTTATTTAGAGCGAGAGAGAGCACGCACGCACACTCAAGCAAGCTGGGCAGATGGATAGAGGGAGAGGAGGAGAGAGAATCTTTAGCAGGCTCCACACCCAACCCACACTGGATCCCACAACCCAATATCATGACCTGAGCTGAAATCAACAATCAGATGCTTAACCAACTGTGTCACCCACGTGCCCTAAAATTAGTTCAATTTCAGATCATATCCATCCAAATTTATCAAAGACATCTACCTTTATATATTCTCTACCAATCAATTAATAAATGGCAACTGGTAAATAAGGGGAAGAAAGGGGAACATTTTAACATTTATTCAGATTCTGTAACATTTAATACTTATAAGCACATGTTCATCAGAAAAACATTATTTTACATTTCCAATAAATATATGGTGTTTTAAAAAAAGCACATGTTTTCCTATAAGGGCAGGGACAGCTCGGTATAACTTGGAATGTTTCACTGTATTAATTAAAACAAGACAAATACTGAAATCTTAGCTATCTCTCACACGGAGCTTTTTCTAAGTGACAAAGTGGGGCACAGCCAACAGCCCCTCTGAACAAAGACCCTGTTATATTATCAGGAAGATATGTGATACACACGTATAGACACATGACCATTAAACAAAAGAAAAAAAGCAATAAATTAGAAAACATAGCATAAACCACACGATATGCTAAATATTTTTTAATAGCTGAGAAAATAAAAGAAAAATTCTATTATTTTATTCACTGAGGCTCAAAGGTGAATTGATGGGGAACTCCCAAGTACACCTACTTTGAAAATTATATTTTATAAAACTACTTTTAGATTAGATAATGCTTCCATAATGCACTGCAAGGTTCTTCTTGAAGTATTATAAATTATAAAACAATTTAAGCATTTGACAAGTTTCAAAGAAACATGTAGCACTCACTGAAATATGTTTTGCATCCAAGAACGTAACAGAACAGCTCTCAGTAACAAACAGTGAAAAATTACCCTATTCTATTGAATAAAATATAATTAGATAAACAGCACTCACCTTTTCAAGAACAAGTCTTCATACTTTAATTTCACATTTTTATTTAATTGTGAATTTCTCATAACAGGTAGACATCTTCCACAGGAGAAGCATCAAATGTGAATTCTAATTCGGGATTTAGGAATACAAAGGGTTTATAGATGTTGGCCAAGCTGCTAGAATAATGTATACTTCTTAAGCAATTCTGGTTTTGTGGTTGTTGTTTGTTTTCTTAACTCACCAAAAAATGAAAAGTTACTGGAATTGAAAATCAAAGCTACAGAAAATTTTACGAAGAGTATATTTCAACAGAAGCATGAAATGTGAAAGGATCATTTAAGCCAAACCAAAACATAGTTAGAACTAATTATTAGGTATTAGCTTATCTTTAAATTATTTGAAAAGTACAGCACAATTGTACTCTGGGAAAAAGAAAACAAACATGTTTTTAAAATAATAATAGCTACCATTTATCAAGAACTTAGTATTACTCTACTGGTATTAACTCATTCAGTCTCGTAACAATCCCATTAGGCAGGTACTGTCTTAGTTAAGCAGACAGAGGCAACTGAGGCATAGGGAGAGTCTTAACTCCCCCACAGTAACACAGCTGGTCAGTGGCAGTCCCAGAATAGGAGTGCAAAAAGCTGGCCTTCAAAACTCTTTACCACGAAATGACAGTGGTGTCAAAGACGCAAATCATTTCTATTAAACCAGAAAGGTGGTGTCAACTTTACTGCTAAAATAAAAGTGAGTTATGTCTAATTAGACATAACAGCAATTACTGATTGAACACCTAAAATGTGCTACGTATTATTATCAGCCATTGTAGCTAGCATTAATAACAGCCAACATCTTAGCAATTACTGAGTGCTTAATGTGACAGGCACTGTCCTAATGAGCCACTTTACATCCGTCACCTAGATCAATCCTCACAACAGTCCTGTGAAGTGCATACCGTACCTATTTTGCAGATGAGAAAAGCACTGAGGTGTGAAACAGTGCCTCTCCCTCCTCCAAATCACATAGCGAATTCACTGGTAGAGCCCAGATGGCTACAGATGTCTGACGTCAAAGCCCGTGTTTGTTAAAGCACACTGCAATGCCTACAGATCTGACCACAACTACCACATAAGGACATTTTTTTTGTCCTAATACAGAGAGTTTTATCTCATGTTCAAGATATAATAACACAAAATAAAAGGAGAGGACAGTAATTTAAATTTAATCACACACACACAAACATCAAGCCTCTGTGTACTACTCTTGCCAAATCCTACATTGATGTTAATGGTTGATATTCCAAGTCAGCTGAAGTAAACATCCACCTCCCAGCCAATCCACGAATTACAGCTGAGTGTAGGATGTTTACATGAACTGCAACTTGGTTTAAAGCAGGACTAACAAAACCCTTTACTGTGTTCATACTGGTCTTTTACCTGATGGTCAAATTTATATTAAAGTACATATGATGACTTATATTTTTTAAGAAGATAATTTTGTAGAATCTGTTGAAAAAAACACTTGTATAATGATCCACAGAAATGAGGCAAGAGTCGGGAGGTATTTTGAGATGAAGTTTAGAATCCAAGGGAAAAGGCAGAAGTGATATTCTTTTTACTGAAATAATTTATGGCAATATATGCAGACATCCTGTAAATGTTCCAGATCTAAATGTGGCTGATTTTACAGGCTCTCATCTTCTTATATCCTTCTCTTCAGAACAAGCAAACTTGCATTTATAGGATCTCATTTAGTGGCCAGTATAATGCTTTAATCAGCCATTCTTCCTCATTAAGAAGATTCCCATTTGGGGTAAGAGACACAATGAATAAAACCCCTCCGAGGAGTGCAGAGCCTAGCTTCGGTCTTTCTTGGCCTCATTTTCCACTCCCCCCCAGCCTCTCCGTGTCTCCCCCACATTCACAATCCAGACAACTTCACTGCAGGAACACCTCTCCCACCTTCTCTAATCTCCTTCTACCTCGTACCATCCTAACCCCACAGAAATCCCCTTTCCTCTCTCTGCATTCCTCGGACTAAACTAATATTACCACAAATGCCTCTATCAAGCATTAGAAGTGGCCTTATTGATACACTTGCATCAAAGAGAAAATCCTCAAATTTGGAAGTAAAATTAACATAAGAACCACTGCTGACAAACAAAAAATCTTTGGAATTTTACAGGCATCCAAGGACCTTCCAGAACCTCCTAAATCTCTACCTGGCCTGGCCTCTTGTCCCCTTCGGGCTGCTTTTCCTGAAGTATCAGGTCTCAAGATTAAACACACACACCCTTTATTTTTTCCCTCTAAGAGTACTGGTTTCTGTTTCAACTACTCGTACTGCAGAAGATTTTTTCTTCTGCTTTTCTTTGCAGATATATTCAAATAGGGTTTTTTGGGATAGTCAATTAATATGATACTTTCTCTGGGGGAAAAATGGGTCTCAAGTTTCTAACAAACCTGTTTAAAATCAAACTTTTGGATTACTACATGTTTTAAGTTTGGGATTTATTTTTTTATTTTTTAAATTCAGTCGTTAAATGGGCAAATCCCGAATGGGGAAAATAATGTAAAATGAGCCCCATGCTTCTGAAAGCATGGACCCAGAGCAGAGGCATCAGTAGCACCTGAAAATTTAGGGGGAAAATGCACAATCTCAAAGCCCCCCACCCCCGCCCTCCTGAGTCAGAAACTCTTGCAGGACCCAGCAATCTGCTTCAATTAATAAGTCCTCCAAGTAATTCTGATCTACACTAATATTTGAAAACCAGGAGACTGTTTCCCCAAATTATGTTAGAAAGTCAAAGCAAAGACAGCAGTGAACGTCAAATTATTTGGAAGTTTGTAATATGCTACAGATAAGAAAAAACCAACACTGAAACATGTTTCATATGTCCACACATAATTAATCAAACATGGGAAACCATGACAGGGCTATCTGAAACAGCATTAATTTAAAAAAATAATTAAGCTCAGACTGATATTCAAACTTAAAAAAAAAATTCCTGAATACATACAGCTGGTAGAAGCACATTCATTCAATAAATGAAGTTTTAATAAGAGAAGTGAAAGGGAGCAGGAGTCAGGGGGTGCTACACGCAAAGAGGAAGGCAAGTCGGGAATTTAAGTTTACCACACATCTCTGGGTCACCCCAAGCTTCAGAGTCAAGGTGGAACGGACTCAGGTACTGAGACCAATGAGGACCCACCCAACAATGTGATGTCAACCAAAAGTGTCTGTATACAATAATATTTAACTGGAAATGAACACAATTCAGTAGTTGTTTGCTTAAGAAAGTAATCCCTAACTAATCTCAAAATATTTATTAAGCAAAAAACTTGTCATTTTCAGAATGGTGTTCAATAACTTAAAATGTTCTGCTTTTGATATTAATTTGAAATCTTAAATAGTTTCTGGGCTTGACTATACACTTCTCCCTAACAACTAAATGAAAACCAAATTGTTACAGGTTTACTGGAAAATACCGACAATCTACCATTTTAAGGCATTTGTTCTAAATAATCAATTGCTAAATTTGCAGGCCAACGGAGTTGGTTCTTCAAAATTAAAGCACGAGGAAGTCATCTGCAAATGACTAGAAGGCTGTACTCAAGTACACTGAAGCAAGGGCATCCAGAATTACAGCCGACATGGTCTCTGATCCACCTCATTAGGGCAGAATAATATAGAACAAATGTTACATAACACTGATTGTACCATTAATCCTGGAGCATCAGGGGATAAATGCACTAGCGGGGAAGAGTTGTTATACTGTCTTAGCTTGGATTTGGGCTATCATTTTGAAAAACCTTTCAAATTCAACTGTGCAAATTATTAAACTAGGCAATTTCTATCCATTTTACTGAATTTTAAAGCAAAAACAAACTTTTTCACAGGAAATAAACAACGTCACCTGGTTTAACAAAATAATCCTTTCTTTTTTTTTTTTTTAAGATTTTATTTATTTGACAGAGAGAAACAGAGCTAGAGAGGGAACACAAGCAGGGGGAGTGAGAGAGGGAGAAGCAGCCTTCCTGCTGAGCAGGGAGCCCGATGTGGGACTCAATCTCGGGTCCCCAGGATCATGACCTGAGCTGAAGCTTAACCAACTGAGCCACCCAGGCGCCCCACAAAATAATCCTATTACCAGAGAACTCCTTCTGCCTTGCCAGGGAGCACTTCTAGGGCTCTCAGAAATGGCTCTATCCATTTGCAGCTATCTGGAATCAAAAGCTCCCAGCGCTCTAAAACACAGAGTCACAGAATATGCAATAAATCTGCTTCATTAAGAGTTCAGTAGGGATGCCTGATGCATGCTAATTGTCAAGCTTGAAAATTATACTTACAAGTTGCCAAGCTACTTGCATCTGAAGCAACGAACAACCCTGCCTCCCTCTACTCCCGACCAAGTCAGTCTTGTAAACCACCACTCTAACAAAGGAGCTTTTAAATATAAATGCTGTAGCACGGATACACCTGGAATAGCCACATTATGGCCCAAACTGTCATCTGCTCATCTGGATTAAAAATAAAAGGAAACAGAAGATAGTGCTGCCATAACATTAAATTGTTATTAGACTCGTACACATGCACGTTTATGTAGGAACAGAGAAGTATATAAAGATAGAATGTCTCCGCTCTCAGAAAGCTTGTCATCGCAATCAAAAAAATATGCATTTTAAATTAGGTTAGCGAGAACTTTATTTTTTGGTTTAATTATGTGCTGAACCTAACACAGTATGATGGTTAGCAGTTTAATAATAATTAATCATAAAAATACTAATGATTTATTGAAGAGAAAAATTTCAATAAAACAAATGTTTCCTGGTGTCTAATAGACAACAAATTTTAAAACGCAGAGAAGAAGCTGCTATAAAATTATACACAATTAGTCCCCCTTGAATGCCCTCTGAGAAAAGTCCTGGATTATTGAGCTCTGTGGGGAAACTCAAAATACAGATACAGTACACCTGCTCACAAGGCAGCCATACTGTAAAGAGGAATCAGGCAGGCGGGAACTTGAAAATAGCTGGAAAGATACACTTACTGAAGGAAGACAAGCACAACCACTGGGAAACGCTGTGTGCAGGCTCGGTGGTCTGCAGCCAGGCATATTCCAGACAGGGGTGCTTGGGCGGGAGCTGTGACGCCACTCGGGGTAAGGCATGCAGGAAATCAGGGGGGTGCGAGGATGGAGATAAAGTTCACGTGCAGACCTCTTCAGTACAGAGAAACCGAAATTTCTAGGTTTGAATTGCTGGGTGGTGGTCGTGGTGAACCTAATCTGCAGAACTTCTAAGGAACTTCTGAGGGAGGAAATCAGTCTCCTGAACTGGGAAGTTAAACTCCAGCCTACCCTGGAAAGGCAATAAGGAATGACAAGTTCACTGACAGGGCGAACAAACCTAAGAAACCCCACAGAAACAGTTTTGCACTAAAGTCTCTCAGGCCCAGCAGCAGCGGCGGCCGCAGCCCCCAGGCCTTCGGGAAGCTCAGGCCTGGCCCGGGGCTGGGGTCCTGCTCTCCACGCCAAGGCCCACGCCACAGGGGCGTTCTCCCAGTTACCGAGGGCATCCAGACGTTTCCGGGGTTTCCGTGCACTCAACAGCCTCGCCAGTCCCACCTCTCAGGTCCAATCAGAGCAGGCGATGTCTGTGAAGAGCCGGTAGCAGCAAACATCTGACTGAAAGCTTTGCTGTGTCTTACAGCTTCCAGTCGGGGATGTTTACAACAACAGACTTTCTTGACAACAAAGGAGCAGAAGGACTAGCCCCGCATGTAGGCCTGTCACCTTCTTTACGTAATGATTTACAGGCTCTTTAGGGCTGAATGATGTCTGTGACATTCTGGAACAAAAATAATAACGTTGTTATTAATTAGTTAGCAAGAGAATACGTGGTTCATCAGCTGCAATTCTTCCCAAACAGAGTGATTAACAAAGCAGGTAACATAAATTGAACTTGGTAACACGCAAAACTAAAGATACTACCCAGTTATCCTACATGAAGATATTTTTCTACTTAATACATGCAAAAATGAGTTCTCCTCTCCCTAAACCTAGACTTTCAAGAGTGTTAAGAAACAACATAGTAGAATGACAAACCTAATCCCCTAATCACCATGACCATACACTCACCCAAACCAGTCTCAATTTATGCAGGCTGCCCTGGTATCGCTATTAAAAGTGACTCCCTTCATTAACAAAAGTGTCCTAATTTAGACTGCCAGTACACTGGGTCTTGCTGGCAGTAGATCTACACTAAGTAGGAGTCTAATATTTCTAATATTTTTTCCCCTATCCCCATTAGATTTAGGTTAGGGATGTACAAGTCCACGGGTATGAATAAAAGCAAAGGAGAAAGTAAGAGAAACAGACTCATGACTTCGCTTTGTTTATAAAGCAATACGCCAAAACCACTTTGTTTCCCATCGTGTCCTATTTATCTGAAGAGAGAAGGAAGTCTAAGCAAAATACAGTAAATCTATACCCCACCAGAACCAAGATTTGTTTTAATCTAAAACACATAAAATTGTTTCTTAAAATATATTAAAACAATTAGAGTCTATAATTAAGTCACAGTGATTTCCAAGAAGTGTACATACACACACACACCCTATAGGACAACTACTGAAAACACCAATATACACAAATATACTAATTTTCCAGTATCAATTTTTTTTTGGAGTATGGATTTTTCTGGAGTATGAGACTTCAGTCACTGATATTTACCCTGTGATAATATTTAAAGGTTGCTCTGTAATAGTTTTTGTTTGTCTAAGTGTTATAAATAACTTTTACCCATTACAGAATATAGAAACAACAAGGAAGGTGCATGTGGTCTCTATGGATACAAGATGACCTTCATTGTTTCTGAAGACAAATATTTAAAAACAAAAAAATCCAGTGACTATTTACAACAAAGACTATTCAAGCTGTTCTATAATTGAAAATTTGCAGATTTAAATTAGAAAAAAAAAAAGTTATTTCAGGCCTAGGTAGGCACAGGATACCTGACTAATTGGGATGCTGCACTTTAAGTTGCAATGAACCAGTTATTACCAACTCTCTCCTTCAATTTCCCTCTCTGTTCTCAGTTTAATCTTTTTAGAGGTTGATCACAAGAAAGACACTTTTATCAGAACTACTATATTTAACTCATGTGCATAATACATAGACGATAATGAGGTAATTCTGTCAAATGCCATACATTTGTATAGATGTATTCTTGAAGACAGCTGAAAATTAAATGTACAGAAATTGGATAACAAAGTATGTTATAAGAAAATCAATTACCAAATACATTTTATTTTATATTTTTTTTCAAAGATTTTATTTATTTATTTGACAGACAGAAACACAGCGAGAGAGGGAACACAAGCAGGGGGAGTGAGAGAGGGAGAAGCAGGCTTCCCGCCGAGCAGGGAGCCTGATGTGGGACTCGATCCCATGACTCCAGGATCATGACCTGAGCCGGAGGCAGTCACTTAACCGAGCCACCTAGGCGCCCCACCAAATACATTTTAGATACCATCTTTACTTATAACACAAGTTTTAGTTACATATAATTTAATTTAATACATATTATATAATATATATGTAATATAATTTACTTACAAAATCTGTATTTCATAAATGTTCTTTACTTTTGTTCTTTTATTCATAATCAAACACACAGTAGGGTACCTGGGTGGCTCAGTGCTTAAGCGTTTGACTCCTGGTCTTAGCTCAGGCCCTGGGTCCTAATCTCAGTGTCCTGAGACTGAGCCCTGTGCCCGGCTTCCACTCTACTGGAGTCTGCTTGAGATTCTGTCTCCTTCTCCCTCTGCCCCTCCCCCAACTTATGGTTTCTCTCTTTCTCTCACATAAATCTTAAAAACAAAAAAAAGCACATACAGTGAGCTGTGGCTAAAGGTTTACCATTTTTGACTTATAATGATTTCCATCTTTGTCACAAATGTATTTTCAAATATTTGAGAATTACCCTTCTTACTGCTACTTTTCTGTTTCCAAATACTTATAAAAATGGGCAAACATACATTACATACATACAAACAAGTTATTTTAACCTTCAGAAGTTATCCACGTATATCTAATTTAAAATACTGTTTTCAAAAACAGGAAATCAGGGTGCATGGGTGGCCCAGCAGGTTAAGCATCTGCCTTTGGCACAGACCATGATCCCAGAGTCCGAGGATGGGCAACACTGGGCTCCCCGCTCACCAGAAAGTGTGTTTCTCTCTCTGATCCTCCCCGCATCTCATGCTCACTCTCTTTCTCATTCACTAATAAAATCTTTAAAAAGGTAGGAAATCTACTTAATGCTGTACTTGAGAAAAAGAATCCTCTTCTAAAGACAAGAAGTATAAATGACTCTCCTACTAAACTTACCTTTTACAAAGTCTGCTTACATTGTGATCTTGAAGAGATCACATCTGTTCAATCAAATCCTTACACTTCCTGACACATTTCCTCTGACACACTGTGTGACCTTGAGTAAGTCACAACTATTCAGAATCAGTTTCCCAATCCGTAAAATAACAAAACCCTATAACATGGAATTAAAAATAACTGAGTGGTGGTGAAGAGTAAATAAGTAGAAAAGCATATTTGAAATAATAAAGCACTACATATTAATGGTGTTTACAGGTTTGCACTCACACTTTCTTGAAAACCTTCCCTCTGAAAGCAAAAGTCTACATCTGAAAGACCTGACAACTGAGAGGGTGATCATCTGGGTGAATACAGAGTTCTACAGAATTTCATTTGACGCGGCATTAACTAACTTGGGCAAGCAAGCAAATAAGCAAAAACAAACCACTGGCTTCATGCCCACCAAAGAGGCTAACTGGGCCCATCTATAAGTGATGATACAATGACCATAAACACTATTCTCTGTTTTTACTTTTCAGTTAAGAAAATCTTATTAAAATGTTAAATAGCATTTTAAGAATTACTGTGTCAATTAACTCATAACCAAACTCACACTTACCCGCTCAAGTGCAAAAAAATAATTTCTTTTAGTCAAACAGTTGCATGAGTTACAATTACAGTTTAAACACTCAAAAAGGCCTTCTTTTTATTGGCAAGTATTATCAAAAATCCCTGTGATATGTGAAAAGGTTTCAAAGCAACTGGAACATTCTTACAGTTCCTATCAACGTTCTCCGCAAATTAAAAATCATTTGTGGTTGCACCTACAAGGTGAGACTGCTCCCTCCACAGCTAACGTGAAGGTCACTGACTGGGCAGAGCAGCCACAAGTGCACCAGATGGACCCACCATACGTGAAGACAGATCTGAGACTTCTACAGAGAGCTGGGAAACTGACTAGCCTCTACTGCCTCCCACTCCCATTTCCGACTACTGGCACCAGCTCTCATTGTGCCGACTCCTCAGGCACCGGGACACACATTCTCTAGCAGCTCCGTGGCTTCCTCACCCAGAACAGGCAGTGACACGCTCTGAGGCGGACTGCTAAAGTAGATAGGCAGGGCGCAGGACATCTTCTTGCCTGTACTCCTCATGTCACGGATCATTATGCAGAGACCTCAGACTCTACTCTCAGTGGAGCCCTGGATGAACCAGGCTTCCACTTGGCTCTCACCAAGGTGAAAACATCCATAGGTATTTCTCAACCAACTAATACCCTTTTGCAGGCACACCTTTTGGGAAGCCTTGGCCTAAAGAATTTATGGAATGATTAGCTGTTTCAGGAACTGATCTAGGTTTTGAGGAAGAATGGTGAATAAGGCAAAAAAAAAAAAAAAAAAAAAAAAAGACTGGATCCCTGTTTCAAGACCACATTGCTTGTGATACAGATGAAGACCTGAAGGGTGAGGGCGGGAAGGGGAGGTGGTAAGGATAAGGGACTGATGAGAAGGCTGTTTCAGTAGTTAGATCACGAAGGCCTGCTTCATGATGATGAAGACTTCTAGAAAATGTATAGATAAGAGATTCAGTTAACAGTAAAAATCTTCACAGTTTCTTATAGTCTGTATAGCAGGTGTTAATGGTTTGTTGACAAATCCTGATTTTTTTTTTTAATTTTTCAATCTCTGGCTGTATATCTGGCATTTGCTACTATATCATGTTCTTTTTTTCTTAAAAGCGGAGGAAAGGATATATTCTAGGGAAAGATCCTACTTGCCAAGATTCTAGTTCTTTACATCTTATTCTAGTTTTATAAAGGCTAGCACCCGAGTTGTTGGTTATATCCTCTGGGACAAGGAATTTTATACAGTAAAGAAAAAGCATTAAAAATAAAGAGGGGGAAAGCAACTGTCAGCTATTTTGTGGAAGAAAATAGTATATGGGAGACAAAAATTAAAAACTCAAGTCAAGGCCAATGAGATATTTGAGAAGAAAAAGTATGAGCATGGACTTAACAATTCCCCTGAAGTTTCAAAAAAAAAGAAAAAGTGTGACAAAGTAGTCTGAGGACAGAACAAATAAACAGTAATGGAATTAAGATCATCCTAATTATATTCCAAACAAATCCCCCACAAAGGAAACCATACATGCTGAAGACTGAGAAGCAGAGCTGGAGACACCCCTCTGGTTTAGGAGGACTCCAACAGCAGGCAACAAACACGTGTGAAAAACACTGAAGGTGTCAATCAGGATGCCACTGTGGAAATCATATAATTAATGGTTAAGAAAAATAAAAACTTTAGCAACCAAAATACCGTTCTCAGTTCAGAAAACAAATACTGTCCTCAGTTCAAAACAAAATTTTGTTTCTCAGTTCAGAAAAAACAAGTACTTTCATACAGCTAGAATGCCAGGGGAAACACATTCAGCACACACACTTCTCTTGAATCTTTTGAAAGGAGTAGCACACACAGTATCCAGTATCACTCACTGTGACAAAATGATCACATGCAACCCTAATACCATAATTCTGTTGTTTAGAACTCCAACTACGGAGCCTTCACCCTTTAGCATTTTTTTTTTAAATCCTCTTCCAATAGTCTCTTAGGAAGGCAGTATTGGATAATAATTAAGAAATAATTAAGAATGTTGGGCGCCTGGGTGGCTCAGAGGGTTAAAGCCTCTGCCTTCGGCTCAGGTCATGAACTCAGGGTCCTGCTTCCTTCTCTCTCTCTGCCTGCCTGTCTACTTGTGATCTCTCTCTGTCAAATAAATAAATAAAATCTTAAAAAAAAAAAAAAAAGAATGTGAGAGCATTACAATCAGACAGAACAAGGCCAACATTTAACTTTGTGACTTTGGGAAAGTGACTTTACTTTTCTGTGGCTACTTTCCCATCTGTAAAACGAGAATTGAAAATTTTTATCCTTTAGGGTTCTTGTGAGGACTGACTGAGATAACGTAACATTCACGAAACGCGGAGCTCGGCGGCAGGCACACAGCTGATACGCAATAAATGGAAGGAGAAAAGAAGAGAAAAAGATTCTTTACCTCCTCTTCCACTCTGTTCACACAGCTTTTTCCATGTTCAATTCTTAACATTTGCCTTTTATGAATCCTGTTGATCCATCAAGGCCTAGCTCAAATGCCAAATTCCCTGTGAAAACTTCACCAATAAAAGCAGCCACTTAATTGTATTATAGCTTTGCAGGGATAGTCAGAACCGTTAATGGGCATCCGGTGCTTACTGTGCTAACAGCAGCGTTATTAGTGGGTCATGTGCATTAACACATCGAATCCTTCCAAGGCCCCGTTAGGTAGGTACTGGTATGACTCTGTCCCACAAATGAAGAGTATGAGATGGAAAGCTGTCTACCCAGAACCTCACAGTAGCTGCTGGGCCGGGCTCTGCCCCACAGCCTGGCTCCAGGGCCTGTTCTCACCCATGCCACATGCCTCCTCTGTTAACTGAGAAAGATGAGTGATAATTGCAGACACCTTCCGAGAGCCGACAGTTTTATATTTAGTACAGCTGGAGATGTCTTCTACACAAGCTAAAATCATTCATGACAGATAGCTTATTCACCTTTCACAGAAAATGCCTCTATAGTTCAGTTTCACAATCTATACAAAATAAAGGGGGGGAATACAGTTGTTCGCACAACTTGGTTCTATCATTTTTAGACTGTTAACTTGAGTCCAATTTCTTTAGTTCACATGTCTAAAATCCTACCTCTCTTCCTCATAAGGTCCAGGAGATAATGGAGATGGACGATTTTATCCTCCTATGACCCAAGAGATGGAAAATGTCTGACCACCTACTATATAACAGTCTGTCAAACCGGTTGTTTTCTAACACTCTGTGAAAAATAATCTAGTCATCAGGAATTGATCATCTAATATTCTTGACAATGTATATTTGCAGGTTTTGATTTTACACACACACGATGTCACAGATACTTCTCGTAGATAAAAGATACTGATATTATTCTTCAAATCACAGCAGGCTATCTTATTACCAAACCAACCCCTGCGAATCTGGCCATTCTTCATGTGGGAGACAAAAAGTATCTTCCTCTTTTAACCGAATGTCATAATATAGAATCAAGGGCAAGAAAAAAAAAAACAACATACCTGTCCACAGGGCAGTGTTTGGGTTATAGAGAAAATTGTAAGCTTTTAAAAGAGAAAGGCTTAAAAGGAAACTACTGGTTTTTTTAAATAAATTTTTTAGTTTTTTTTCAGTGTTCCAAGATTCAATCCCCATTCCCCACACCCAGTGCTCCATGCACAGGTGCCCTCAGTACCCACCACCAGGCTCTCCCATCCCCCCACCCCCTCCCTCCAAGTCCCTCAGTTTGTTTCTGTGTCCAAAGTCTCTCATGTTTTGGGAAACTACTATTTTTCCTTTAACTACAGCAGTGTTATTTTACCTACCTGTTCTGTCAAGGCATTTGGGGGCTTTACTTTAAGATTAAGAACATGTCAGAACATCAACAATGAACTTCATGTGCTAATTTTCTTAGGAATGGCTATCTCACCTCCCAAATATAGTAAAAAGGTAAATGAGTCAAAATAAACAGAAACTGATGTTTCTATTTCCTTTAAAATTTTTTCAAAATTAAGAATTAATGAAAGCTGTATCACTTGACGGGAGAAATACAAGATCAAATCTCTTAAATTCACCTCTAACTGGGTTTCTATTTAAAATAAGACACGCGATGGGGCGCCTGGGTGGCTCAGTTGGTTAAGCGACTGCCTTCAGCTCAGGTCATGATCCCGGAAACCTGGGATCGAGTCCCACGTCGGGCTCCCTGCTCGGCGGGAAGCCTGCTTCTCCCTCTCTCACTCCCCCTGCTTGTGTTCCCTCTCTGGCTGTGTTTCTCTCTGTCAAATAAATAAAATCTTTAAAAAAAATTAAAAAAAAAAAATAAGACACGCTGCTGTCGTAGTGCCTTATTACTGGCTGTGGGTGCATACTGAGGCCTCAGTGCTCTCAAGGGCCGGAGCAGGGCTGTCAAGACCAATCTTACTGGTCAGATATGGTCTGACAGATGATTTTCAAATTGGCTTATGTTTAGCCCGGGGCTATGGCTAGGAGGAAAAAGAGCACAGGAAAGCCCAAAAAGCCAGAAGCAACACAGTATGTACTACACAAGGGGCCGGGTACTCAATCGTGCAGGTAAACAGACTCCGAACTTAAAAGTCATTCAACAGCCACACTCAGCACTTAACACCCACAACACACTAAACTCAACTTATAGTGGCATTTAATGTCTATGGCAACTGTTTGTTTGTCTGTTTCCAACTAAGAGAGGGCCTGTCTGATTCATCTCAATTTCCTCAGTCCAGGGTTAAGTATAAAAAAGCATAGGTACAAAATCAATAAGCAACAGAGAAAAAGGCAGCAAATGTAAACTGATGTCACGGTCTTTTCCCTGGTTCCACATTTTGCCTCAAGAATCTCTCATCCTGCAACTGGGGATATTGAAAACCAGGCTTATTTTATTTTATGTGTTTACATGTGACCCATTTAACCTCTCTGGCTCTAAATTCCCTCTTCTATGAAAGGAATTAAGATTAAATAATTCTTAAGGTCCATTCAGCTCAATAATTCCATGACTCTATGATGAAATCATATATAAAGATTTGCTAATATTTATCAAATGCTTCCATGTGGTCAATAATTATGCTCACATCTGAAACCAAAGTTGTGCTCTTTACAGCTGCTAGTCAACGCCCACATATACTTATAAAAGAAAAAAAAAATCCAGGAAACACTATTTTTGAAAGTACATACAAGTGCATAAAAAAACTTAGTGAAATTTAAAAGATTTAAATAGTATTTGCTTTAGATAACACAGATTTGGCTTGATAGAATCTGGTTAGGACTTTTGTCTCTGGAAAAATAAGAAGTATAATGTTTCCCGGGCCACAAGAAATCCAAGTCACGCTAACATACACAACTTGCTCAACTAGGTTAATGTTTCCGAAGGTCCATGGAACATTTCCATCCAATATACATGCCACTCTCTTCCTCAAAACCCTCCAGTGGCTGCACTGAGACTAAAACCCAATCTCCTTACTGTGGCCTGTAAGACACTACACACACTGCCCTGACTGCTCTCCTCTCCTCGGCAGCATCTCTAGGCCCCTCTCAGCAACTCCAATGTGCCAATTCTTTCCCACTTTAGAAGCTGTGCATTTGCTCTTCTCTCTGCCGGACCCGTTTCCTGTAGATCACATACCTGGTTCCTTCGAATCCTTCTGGGAGCTCTACTGATACACTACTCTCTCAAAGAGATCTTCCCTGCCAGCCCTCTCAGAAGTGGGCTCCCCGCCAACGTGCCAGTAATTCTTTGGCACATCTCTTTAATTTTCTTCATAGCTCTTATCACAACCTGAAATTATTTGGTTTGTTTATTCCTTTACTTGTTTATGGCCTGCCTCTCCTGTCACAACCTGCCGAGATGGAAGCTTTAAAAGAGCAGGCAACTTGCTTATCTTTTTTACTCCTATAATTCTAGAGCTTGGAACAGTGCTTTTCATTTTTTTTGGAGAAAGTGACAATATTATTCTAAATTCATAAAGATATGCTAATAGTGTTAAACATCTGTTGAATAAAATAATAGTGAGAGCTGTTCTGTAATAAAGGACTATTACAGGCTCTTTACACAAAGCATCTCATTTAACTTCATGATGGTTCCATGAAATGGATATCCCTCCACTTTACAGAAGAGGAACTGAGGCTCAGAAAAAGTTAAATAACTTGATCATAGAAAGAAGGGCAAAAGGTGATGCCTAAAATAAAAACTTTCCTCTTTTCTCCCAAATTTTATCTTTCCTTTTTAAAAGGTATGAGCACTGGGGCACTTGGGTGGCTCAGTCAGCCTTCGGCTCCCTTCAGGGTCCTGGGATCAAGCCCCACATCAGAGGCCCTGCTTGGCAGGGAGCCTGCTTCTCCCTCTCCTCCCTGGTCATGCTCTCTCTTGGTATCTCTCTCTCTCTCTCTCTCAGATAAACAAATAAAATATTAAAAAATAAACAAATAAAAGGCATCAGTACCTCCACTCTGTTAATTAACTAGGTTCTAGAGTCTAAATCTACGTATTTAATCTCTGAAATATTTTAGAATGGTTTAATCCTAATGATACCAAAAAAGATGAGTTGAATGAGCTAAAATACTTAAAATGAAGATGATTCCAATAAATAAGAAAAGTGGGAGATTAATAACATTAGGAAATGTCTAAAATAATTCATATTTTTAGGGGGCACATGGGTGGCTCAGTCAGGCATCTGACTCTTGATTTCAGCTAAGGTCTTGATCTCATGGTCCTGACTTCAAGTACCACGTTGGGCTCCATGTTGGGCATGGCACCTGGTTAAAATAATTCATACTTTTAAAAGGACAGGTCTAAAAAAGACCTAGAATGAAAACACTGACATTCATCTGTTTAAAGAATCATGAAAAGGCTACAGTCAAAAAAACCCCCAAAACTAGTAAATTAGCAACAATCAGAAACCCAACTTTTAAAAATACATATCCTCTATAATAGCATTAAAAAATAGGACATACTTAGGGACTGTGGTGGTTAAATTTTATGCATCAACATTGCGGCGACATTTTGTGCGCAGGTCTTTGGTCAAACATTAGTCTAGATATTGCTGTGGAAGTATTTTGTAGACATGCCTGAAATTTTCAGTCAGCTGATATTAAGGAGATTACCCTCCATAATGTGCCTGGGCCACATCCAATCAGTTGAAGGCTTCCAAAGCAAAAAACTGAGCTTTCCTGGGGAAGAAGAAATTGTCTCACAATAGGAACAGTAATCTTGCCTGAGGTTCCAGCCTGCTGGCCTGGCCTCTGGATTTCAGACTTGCTAACTCCCACAATCATGTGTGCCGATTTCTTAAAATCTCTCACTCTCTCTATATATACACACCTATACCTACATGACTGGTTCAGTCACTACACTCTTCAGTATTTACCCAAGAGAAATGAGGGCCTACATCCATCCAAAGACAGGTAAGTGGATGTTCATGGCAGTTCTATTTCTAATAGTCAGAATCCAGAAATAACCCAGTGTCAATCAAGAGGTGAATGGACACAAAAACTACAGTATATCCATACAATGGAATTCTATTCAGCAATAAAAAAGGAATAAACTATTGATGCATGGTACAACATGGATAAATCTCAAAATAATCATGCTGGGGAAGGAAGGTAGACCAAAAAAGAGTATAAATTTTATTCTAGGACAT
Source organism: Spilogale gracilis (assembly GCA_004023965.1). Lineage (NCBI taxonomy): Eukaryota > Metazoa > Chordata > Mammalia > Carnivora > Mephitidae > Spilogale > Spilogale gracilis. The sequence goes on along the minus strand of PITA01011487.1, from coordinate 13,421 downwards.
GCTAACAATTATAAGTGAAGGAAAACAAATAGTGGTTGCTTGAGGGAGAAATGGGGGGGCATTACCAAAGGACTTCTGGGCGTGAGATGGTTATGTTCAGTATCTTGAATGTGGTGATGGTTTTTTGTTTTGTTTTTAAAAATTTTATTTATTTATTTGACAGAGGGAGACACTGTGAGACAGGGAACACAAACAAGGGGGTGAGAGAGGGAGAAGCAGGCTAGGAGCAGGTAGCCCAAAGTGGATCGATCCCTGAGATCATGGCCTGAGCCAAAGGCAGCTGCTTAACGACTGAGCCACCCAGGCACCCTGGTTTTTGTTTTTGTTTTTTAAGATTTTATTTATTTGACATATATATATAGAGAACACAAGCAGAAGAGAGGGAAAAGCAGGCTCCCCACTGAGCTGGGAGCTTGATGGGGGATTCTGATCCCAAGACCCTGGGATCAGGACCTGAGCTGAAGGCAGACGCTTAACTGACTGAGCCACCCAGGTGTCCCAATGCTGATGGTTTTACAGGCACACATATATGTCAAGGCTTATCAGACTGTACACTTTCAATATGTTCAATTTACTGTGTAACAATTATATCCCAGTAAAGTTGTTTTAAAAAGGTAGACATTTGTTAGAAGTGCTAAAGAAAATTTTAAAGGCTTAAAGAATAACAAAGGCAGGTTTCCTTACTTGGGATCAGATAACCTAAAAGACCACTTCATTCCCATCTTGAATCAGTCTTTTTAAAGAAGAAGAATGATCTTTAATCTGGGAAGAGTAAAAAAAGGATTAAGAGGAAAAAAAGAAAAAAGTAATTGAAGCCCAAAATAAAAAGGAGACAGAAAAAGAAGGAATTGCTTTAAATTAGTATTTATAGACCAAGAAAAACTGTATCCTAAGACATTAAATATATCTCCAAGTCTGGTAACTTCTAAGGAATCATAAGGAAATACCATGAGGATGGATGCAGAATTCATACAAAATTCTAAGACAGATTTTTTTTTTAATACAATAAGTAAGAAGCCAGCTTCTATAACATTATATTTGCTCCTGGTCCTCAACCTTTCTAATGATTCCTTCTTGGATTCCCTTCTGGGTTCTCGTCTCACCTGTCCCTTACATCCCAGCACTCTCCAGATCCTTGTTCGACTTCTGCAAGTGTAGAACTTGTACAACTCACTCCACAACAGGGCTTGTAACCTTCCAGGGGAATCACAATTCTCTTTGAGAATGTGATGAATACTACACTCCAGAATGACATATATCCACATAAAATTTTACATGTAATTACTGCTCCCCTGCACCCTGAGCATGTATTCCTTACCTTCTCAGCATGAGGAAATTCCTCCCAGAATCTCAGTGCAGGCTTTGTTTAATATCCCCACGCAAAGTGAGATGTGTGCATAGCTGTGGTAATGGGAAATCTGAATGCTCACGAACATAACCAACATGGACCTAGCACCTTGTAGTTTTCTGGATACTTTGGTGAAACAGTTCAACTAGGCAGATTCTTAAGCTACCCAGTGAATGCTGATTAACAGATTTATGAAAGTTTCTGGTGACTTTCTCTTATTATTCTTTTTTACAAAAGGTAATTTGAATGAGGATTTAGAAAACCATGCTGATCAAATTTTGAATGATAAGAAGTTGTAACAGTGAGGAGCTGGATCACAGACCCAGTCAACACACTGACTAATTCAGCCTTGGGGTGAAATGAAGGTCAGTAAAGAGCCCCAACTTCAAAGTCCTTTCCGTATGTATATTTTCCTTTTCCCCAACTACCAATAACCCATGGGCATTGAATGCATTCAGCAAAACTGCACTCTCCTTGAGCAAGGCCTACATCTTTTTCTGTGTCTTCATCTAGTACCTCGAGTGATGTCAGCATCACACTGTAGTTTGGGATGTATTATGTTATGGTGTAACAGATGACTCCAAAATTATGGTGACTACAACACAAGGGTTTATTTCTCACTTATGTCAATAATGTCTGTCACGGATCGGCTTCAGCTCTACTCCGTCATTCTGGGACCAGCTCTAGCTACGGTATACTGGTTCCATGACAGAGGAAAAAGAGCCACTATCAAAACCACAAGATGGAATTTAAAACATCTGCTCAAACAAGGAACATATCACTTCCTCTCACATTTTATTGGTCAAGGAAAGCCAAGTGTCCCAACCTGATTTCAGCAAAGTAGGAAATACAATCCTCCCTACAGAGGGAACCCTCATAAAAAAAAAAAAAAAAAAAAAGCAACAAATTCTTTTTAACAATAAAGTAATCCACTACAGTGCCTTACCAATACAAAGTGCTCAGCAACTGGCAGTAAATATTTGTGTGCCAGGCCACAAATACAACTGGGCAGAGACTGTACTCTGTCTGGCTCACTGATGCACCAGTTACCACAGAGTGCTGGCCACATATTAAAGGGCATGCTAAATGCTTCCTAAGTGAGCAATGATAAGAAGATGAGCATGGGATCTGTTATCAAGAAACCAGTGACTAGTCCCACATCTGCCAATTCCTGATTTAGTGAAAAGTCGTTCTCTCTTCCGATTCTTGGGTGGTTGTTGTGAAGATTAAAATATATGTGAAAGCCCCATGAAAACTGTGCTGTTTTATACAAATATTGGCTCAAATCAAATATTAGCTCAAATATCCAGATAGTCAAATGGGATGAAATCTGAAAAAGATAAATTCATTTAAACTTTCTGGGAACGCCAAGACCTCATATTCTGCATTTACCTTCAAAGATCCAACTGGCAAGGGGCGCCTGGGTGGCTCAGTTGGTTAAGCAACTGCCTTCGGCTCAGGTCATGATCCCAGAGACCTGGGATCGAGCCCCGCATCGGGCTCTCTGCTCGGCGGGAAGCCTGCTTCTCCCTCTCTCACTCCCCGTGCTTGTGTTCCCTCTCTGGCTGTGTTTCTCTCTGTCAAATAAATAAAATCTTTAAAAAAAAAAAATCCAACTGGCAAATAAAGAATGAGAAAGATTAGACTTAAAGCAGCCCACAGGAGAAGGAGACAAAGTTTTAGTTGACCAGAAGCTCAATATGATCAAAGGGTAATGTGGCTGCCAAAAAATGTAATGCAAATTTCAGGCTGCATTAATAGAAGTACAGTATTCAGATAATAGCTTCACTGTATTCGGCCATGGTTAGCCCACATCTGAAGCAGCTGGTTCAGTTCTGGCCCTTGTATTTGAAGAGGTATACTGATGAACAGACTTTGTCATGAGTTAGCGATGTAGATGGAGAAAGTCTGTAAACCATGTCATGTGCATATCTTCTGAGAATTAGCTTTTCCCCTGATTGTGGGGAAAAAAAATGATCAAGTAGGATTTAATAGTCGTTTTCAGATACTTGAAGAGTTACTGTGTGTAAGAATTTTTTTGTGTTTCACACACAGCCCTAGAATGCCAAGGACTAGCAAGTGAAAGTAAGATGGGAAACAGACTGAGATCAATGAGAAATTCTTTCCAACAATTAGAAACTTTCTAAAACAGCATGTGGGAGACAACACTGAGAAGACAGAACTGGGAAAGTCATAGAAACCTAGCTCACTCCTCTACATAACCCAGCATATTTGAGGCATTTGAAAACGCCCAAATAGTATTTCTCTTTTCTGACAAAATAATATGAATACTAACAGGGACAACGAGGAACAAGAAGAGATAAGAAGCAAAGCAAGAAGTTGTTTGACCTAACAAACACAGAGACGCATGCTCTTGAAGGGAAATGAAATTTCAAGGCCAGATAACATTAAACACGAACACAGTGTCCTGGTTTGTACAAAGGAAATTGGCTTAGTCAAAATTGTATTTATTCTAGAAGTTGTTTTTCTTAGCATGACCTACCTGCTATAATTTTCAGGGAGGTGCAAAAAATGTTTTAAAAGTTCCTCCAATGGTATTTAAGCAAAAAATGGCCAATATTAAACTAGTGTTCTTATTACAAGATGATACTAAGTGTATCTATCAGTTTGTATAAGCATTCAAATTTGTCATGGCAGACTATCACACTGCACGCCTCTGGCATTTTAAAAATGGTCCTTGCACTTATTTTGTTTCCCCATTCTTTTCAAAATCCAGCACTTTTCCACCCTCATTCCAGCATTTGTTCCCACGTCTTCCCTTCACCCTCTCATCTCAACTAGCAGGTCATAAAGCAGTATATAAAGATGAATGCCCGATTTATCTTTACACCGTATCTCCTCATCTGCAAGTCACCCGCAGTTAGCAGTGAACACTCAACACTGCTTGTTAAATTCCTTCCTTTAATGAAACAGTTTTTAAAAGTTACCCATTATGTCTTGTGACACGGAAGAAGTCAAAGGCGGCTGTAAGGACAAGCTGGCTATTATTTGTTACAAGAATAACCCACTCTTTACAAAGTAGTATGTTGGAATACAATTTTCTTTGTCCCTTAACATTTTCTTTGCATCCTAAATAGACTATTTAACAGGATTTTATAGTACATAGGATTTTCACAGAAGACAGTACTGACACAAATGACTGACATCCTACTGCTTTCCCTCACTGCAAGGAAGGAAATGAAAAGAATGAGAGAAAAGCAGGTTCACTGACTAACTAAAGTAAATGTGTATGTACCTTTCTGGAATAAACGTAAATTCGGATTTTAAACAATCAATTATTTCAAGCCAAAATCGTAAAGGAAAATGTAAAAAAGGAAAAAAGTTGAACATATATCCTCTACTAAAGGAGTATGGAATGTTAGAGGACTTACTTGGTACAGGTTAAGGCTTGTTTAAGAACTTGTTGCTGATTTTTTAAAATTTTTTTATTTGACAGAGAGAAACACAGCCAGAGAGGGAACATAAGCAGGGGGAGTGAGAGAGGGAGAAGCAGGCTTCCTGCCAAGCAGGGAGCCTGATGTGGGGCTCGGTCTTAGGTCTCTAGGATCATGACCTGAGTCAAAGGCAGTAGATTAACCAACTGAGCCACCCAGGTGTCCCTTGTTGCTGGATTCTTACACTTGTTATTTCTCTCCGTCCTCTCTTGTGGGCACTACCTAGAATTGCACAGGTAGTGGGAACACAATGCTCTGCTGCAGAAATGGGGAGAACACTGTTTCAAATTTCCTACGTCCATTCATCTGACAGAAACAGTCTATATACTCCACTGGGAGACTAGAAAATGAGTCAATAGGGGAAAAAAAAAGTTGCTAGGTGAAAGATACAGCTGACTAAAAATGTTAAGTTTCTTTCAATTAGATACTCACATATTAAAGCAACTGATTTTAAATGATGCACAATAAACATTCATTTGTTTAAACAAGAAGCCACTAGAAATTAAGTAGAGCTAACATTTATTAAGTGTTTTCTGGGTGGTGGGCATTCTTTTAGTGCTCAACATATACATTAGCTCATGTTAATATACTTCATCACAGTCATACAAAGCAGTATTCTCCATATCCTCACTTTACAGATAAAAAAAAGGAGGCACAGAATGGTTAAGTAAGTTGCAGAAGATCACACAGTACTGACAGGCTGGAAAGGGATATGAATTTAGGCAGGGCAGTGCCTGGGCCCACTTTTTAACCTTTATGAGTAGGCATCAATATATTATATACTTTGACATATGAAGGTCTTTTTTTTTTTTTTTTTTAAGATTTTATTTATTTGACAGAGAGAAACACAGCCAGAGAGGGAACACAAGCAGGGAGACTGAGAGAGGGAGAAGCAGGCTTCCTGCCGAGCAGGGAGCCCGATGTGGGGCTTGATCCCGGGTCTCCGGGATCATGACCTGAGCCGAAGGCAGTCGCTTAACCAACTGAGCCACCCAGGCGCCCCTGACATACGAAGGTCTTGAGTCTATTTGCTTTAGTCACATATGAAGAAATCTTCTCATGGGCAATCAGGGCTGTATAAAATTTATAAAATCATTGTTAAAATGCTTTCACAACCAACTTTTAGGATTAGATAACTAAATCCAATATGCTTCATTTAGACACTAGCACTTAATCTCATCTTTTCCTTGTATCTTTCAGCTTTATTATATTTTATGCTAAGTGCAACTGGGTGCCTCTGACATACTCAGCCTGACACTGAGTCATTAAAAATACTTTGCACAGACTAGATCTGGGATGTTTTATTCACATGAGTGTGCATTAAAGTAATTCTACTACTTCTCAAATTCTAAATGCAATTTAGACATTTGAATACTTAATGAACACCAAGTGGTATGGATACAAAGATAAAATTAGATGGGCTCTGTTCTCAAGGGAGTCCACAGTTACAACACAAAAGAATGAGGTAAATGCTTTTATGAAGCTGTGACCAAGGTTCCAAGGGAGCAGAATCCTGCCTAGCATGGTAAGAATGATGGCAGCTCCCTGTGCAAAGGCACGGAGATCCAAGAGAACATTTTCCCTGCTCTCAGGGAATATCAAGCAATTTAAGTAGGACTAGAATGAAGGGTTTACATGGAAAGTGAGAGAAAGAGTGAGAAGAGATGAAGAACGAAGCTGGCGCTAGATAAAGAAAAGTCTTCAACATCATAATAAAAGGACCCAACCACTGTAAGGATTTAAGTAGAACAGTGATAAGATCAAATATGCTAACAGTAGCGGTTATCAACACTTTTTAAACAACAGTACTCTGGTCTCAAAAGAAACCTATGTAAACTTCCATACTTAAAATTGATCCAAGTAAGAATGCGCTGGTTGAAACTGGAATGAACCTGCTTGACTTCTTCCAGAACTTTTTACAGAACAGTTTCAAAACCACTGATCTAAAGAGAAAAATTAATATATCTATACAATTATGTTCTTTTAAAAAAAGATTTATTGACCCATTTGAGAGAGAGAGAGAGAGAGCACACGCACAAGGGCGTGGGGGTAAGGGGAAGAGGGAGGGAGAGAAACTCAAGCCAGATTCCTGCAGACTAAGGAGCCCGACGCGGGGCTCGGTCTCACGACCCTGAGGTCATGACCTGAGCAAAAACCAAGAATCCCATGCTCAACCAACTGAACTACCTCGGGGCCCTTACCATTATGTTTTATTTACCTCATGCCTCTCCCAGTGTGATTCTAACTTCTCAAGGATTCATTCTTGTAATTTATCTTCAATTATGGAGTTAGGCATACACAAAACTAAGCAAACAGTACTAGACCTTGAAATAGTCAATGACAAACTGTTATAATACAGAAAAAAGAAGATAAAGATTAATTATCAGCCTGTTCATCCTTCAGTTAAACTAATTTAAGTGACCACACTGTCTAACCTAAAATGTGGGATTTATAGTTGGACTCATACTAACTATACTAACTAGTGTATTTATGGCCACAGGATATTCTACATTGGTACACTGGTGGAAAATACAGGCTGTATGACTGTAACGATATAATGTATTTTTTTGAAGACTGGTTATCTTGAATTTTCTTAACAATGACTTTGAATCTGAAAATCCTTCCCCACTTACCACCTGAGCATCTGTTCTCCCACCCTATAAAATGTGGAGCTCTGTGTGATCACTGAAAATGATCATCAGTGTGGAAGTGCTTATCTTCCTCAGCCATCAGCAATAATATGTAAACTGATTAAATATTCCCATATGGTTTTCCTGGCAGTTAGCTACTCTTGAGTCTTCACTCAGAAGTGCTAATAAAAAAGCAAGGTTACAATCTGAAGGAAAAGGTATATAATGATTAATTTAACGTGTTTTATGTTAAAACAATTATATTCCCTTTATACAACTAATTTAACCCATACAATGTTTCTCTTTACCTTTGTCCTCTCCATTCCTTGCAGTAATGTCTGGGGCAAGGCAGGGAGGGAGGGTACATAACCACTTAATATAATCACAGAAGTGTTTAAAGTGCTTTCCCTTTACAAATCATAGACTGATTAAAAAACCAATGTTCAAAACAGCATTTAACATATATTAAGAGTTACAGAACAATCTCACTTTTCTCCCTCAGATAAGACACTAGAAAAAAAAAATATCACCACCCTGGGCCACTCTATCATGCATTAAAAGTTCATCTATAGTAAGTGGCTAAAGGACAACTATTGAGAATTATTAAAAGGAAGACGGAAAAGAAGCATAGGATATAAATTAAATCCTTCAATACATCATTTGACCAATGTGTATAATATATTTACTTACAGGCATGTTTAAGAAAGGATCCTTAGACACAATGTAAATGCCTTTTAAGGGAAACACCATTTCCATATGATACTATAAACTCGGTCCAACATTGATCATTTCTGGGCACAGTCTATACTACCTAAATTTGCCAAAATTGCTAACTATTCTCCTATAAATTTGTTTAGGATAAAGACAACTCTCTGATTATAGCAAAAGTAAACTACATCAAGAAAGGGGAACCCTCTTAAATTGTTGGTGGGAATGCAAGTTGGTGCAGCCACTTCGGAAAACAGTGTGGAGATTCCTTAAAAAATTAAAAATAGAGCTACCTTATGACCCGGCAATTGCAACTACTGGGTATTTATCCCAAAGATACAGATGTAGTAAAAAGGACCATACGTACCCCAGTGTTCATTGCAGCAATGGCCACAATCGCCAAATTGTGGAAAGAGCCAAGATGTCCTTCAACAGACGAATGGATAAAGATATAGTCCATATATACAATGGAATATTACGCCTCCATCAGAAAGGATGAATACGCAACTTTTGTAGCAACATGAACTGGACTGGAGGAGATTATGCTGAGTGAAATGAGCCAAGCAGAGAAATTCAAGCATCATATGGTTTCACTTAGTTGTGGAGCATAAGGAGTAACATGGCGGACAGTAGGGGAAGGAAAGGAAATATGAACTGGGGTAAATCAGGGAGGGAGATAAAACATGAGAGACTTTGGAATCAGAAACAAACTGAGGGGGCCGCCTGGGTGGCTCAGCTGGTTAAGCGACTGCCTTCAGCTCAGGTCATGATCCCGGAGACCTGGGATAGAACCCCACATCGGGCTCCCTGCTGGGCGGGAAGCCTGCTTCTCCCTCTCTCACTCCCCCTGCTTGTGTTCCCTCTCTGGCTGTGTTTCCCTCTGTCAAATAAATAAAATCTTAAAAAAAAAAAACAAAACAAACTGAGGGTCTCCGAAGGGAAGGGGAGAGGGAGTGGATGGGTGAGCCTGGTGGTGGGTATGGAGGGCACATATTGCATGAAGCACTGGGTGTGGGGCATAAATAATGAATCTTGGAACACTGAAAAAATAAAATAATGTAATATAAAATAAAAAATAAAAAAGTAAACTACATCACACACTCCAATTAAATTAGTGCATTTTATGAAAAGAACCTAATAAATCATTCATTTCTACTTCTTTCAAATATAAAAGCATGAAGCCTTCAAAATAGTTTTTAAAAACAAATCCTATAAAGACATACAAAAAATTCTCATATATAAGATAACAATCAAAACAATACCTGATATCAAACACTTAACTATATATTCAATTAGGTTTCACCGTAAAATTTTCATCCTTTGCCCATTTAAGGGCACGTTGTTTTGAAAAATATTTCATAGACAGATATTTTTAAATGAGACTGTGCACCTAGTATTCTGATTTTAATAATACATCAAATAAAGTCAGAACAAATATTAATAATAGTTAGAAATATTAAATTTTACATACTGTGTTTAACTGTCTCTGCAGTGAATGAGGGAACACAAGTAGGAGGGCAGCGAGAGAGGGAAAAGCAGGACTCCCACCGAGTGGGGAGCACAATGCCAGGCTCGATCCCTGGACTCCCTCTCCGGGATCATGAACTGAGCTGAAGGCAGTTGACCAACCAACTGAGCCACCCAGGTGCCCCTAAATTTTTTTTAATTACGTTCCTTCATTACTGATAAATCCAAGTAATAGGGTGTTTTGTTTTGTTTTTAACCTCACCATGCTCTAAAATTAGCAATCCTTTGGACAATACCTTGGAATTTTTTTTTTTAATTAAAAAAAAAAATTTTTTTTAAAAGATTGTATTTATTTATTTGACAGAGAGAAAGATCACAAATAGGCAGAGAGGCAGGCAGTGAAAGAGTGGCAAGCAGGCTCCCCACTGAGCAGAGAGCCCCATGTGGGCCTACATCCCTGAGATCATGACCTGAGCTGAAGGCAGAGGCTTAACCCTCTGAGCCACCCAGGTGCCCGAAAAAAATTTCTTTTAATATCACATCTTCAAACTTCATTTTTACTCATTTATTCCACAGAGGAACTAAGAGCCTGTACTAAGAAATCAATGGCATCATTCAAACCGTTCCTTCAATTTTTATAATATTCAATTATGCTAAGAGGAACAAAACTGTTCCATTATCCCAAACTTAGGCTCTCAACCCATATGCAGCAGGAAAATAATTTCTTGTTTTCTGTCCAAAGCACAAAAACAACAAAAACTATTAAAGCCCTCAAACACTTTGATGCTTTGAACACTTTTACACCCGTATGCTTAGCTCTTATCCTTTAAATTCCATCTCTAAAAATAAGACTTTGCTAAAACTGGGGCGAAGTGTCACTCTTATGAAGCGAGGCAAAGTATAAGGCAAAGTACATCTGATTAATTATCCACATTTGTGCACAGTTCCTTCCTTTATCCTGTATCCCAACATAAAGTTTGAGCTAACCCATAAGCAAGTTCTACTCATATTAAGTCATATTCCTTTTTTGTTTTTACATAGCCCAAGCAAGATGATTTCAGAATGAAAACTCTCCAAATACCTCATTCAGTATCACCCACGATTCCAAATAAACCCAACTGCACCAACAAAAAGAAAAAGAGAAAAAAAAAAAGCTCCCTGGAAAGTTTAAAGAGTACATAGTCCTTCTTTTATCAAAATAGAACTTTTCACAAGTGACCCAAAGAAAATGACAGCTTAGGAAAATTAAGCCTTTAATTCTGAGGAATAATTTGCACCTAGAGAAAAATTTAAGGTAATGGTTTTCACTGCATGTGGACTTTAGATCAAATCTATTTATTTTGATTTTGCTGACGTCTGGGTATAACCACTTGTTGGCCTATCCTACAGGACCATCGTCCTAATAACAGTATCTTACAGTAAGGTGCTTTTGATACCTTAGTAACTACACTACTTTGGATGGACTTCCACACAAACCTGACCATAACATTTTGGCATTTTAATTAGGTTTCAATGTACTGCTTAAATGGCACAGCACAAATCAGATGACAAGTTTTCTATTCAGTTAATATAGTAACAGGCAGCATACAAACAGCATAAGCTTGAATTTAAAAGCCCATAAATATTAATTTGGTCCCCACTTTTGAGAAAGGGACAACTCAAGGAACATCTTACATGATGTCAAAAACCCATTCCTAAACTGGTATATGCCAAATGAATTTTTTATAAATCAAGTCACATTTGGCAAGTACCATGTAAATGGGATTATTTAAAGGCACCTTTAGAGACTCCTTTTTGTAAAATATAAAATTCTCATATAACTAAGCACCACTTAATTTGTTTTGCAATCTTATACTTGTAAATATCAAATTTCTTAGAGCCCAGCTGCTTTCCCAGGCCAAATGCATCCCAGTATCACTGCCCTTCTCCTTATTTCCCAAGCTTTAAAAATGTCACCTATAAAACCATTTGTCAGTATGTACAAGCAACACTAGAAAAGTTGAAAAAAGAAGGCAAGTGATTCTTTTAATGTAAAATAGAAAGGTATGTATTCTTCAAAAAGAAATCAATGACTTATTTTTGGCAGTGAGCACAATAAATTCCCAATAAAAAGGATTTAAAAAAAAATCAAGATACGCATATCTCAAATCTCTTTCCCATATGTCTTCACCACTTGATGGAAACTGTTTCAGAACTCTTTACCTCCATGAACACATGACCTCCATGATGCTACCAAGGTCAATGAGACCTACAGGAGGGGCACAGGCTGAGTAAGTGCTGATTTGCCCAATTCTACAGTTCCCTTTAAAAAGAGAGAAGGAAGGATGAAAAAAAATTATTTATATACTACAGGAAATAATGTTTTAGGTTGTAACAGTCAAGTAGTCCATTACAGGACTGTTTACAGACATATGTCAGCAACAGCCAATAGGAGCAAGACGTCAAAAAGGCCTCAGAGCAGTCAGGGACAAAAATTGCTGCACAGAAAGAATTAACAAGATCCCAAACTGAATAATCCTCCTTTACATCTTGTACTGAAACTCTTCAGTACCTTGGGTTCATGCCACAACCACCCAATTTTGAGGTGAGGGTTTTCTGTTGACAGAACTTTTTGAAAATGACAAATAATGGAAGACCCATATCAACAGAAGAAGCTCCCACGTGTAAGAAATGCTCAAGGAAGGAGCAAGTTTGCATATGCTGGGCCTGCCAGTTAACATCGAAGTCACCAGGTGTCCTGGTTGTTTTCTCTCCTTCACAGACGACTCCCTCAGACATTTTCTCAGCTGTCACAATCCTGCACCTTTCACACAAACCACACGTTTTCCTGGATGAGATTTAAATTTTAAACACATTATCCACTTGGTATAATCTGCTTAAGTTGGACTTATTACTCAAGAAATCCTTATCAATTTGAAGCTATTACATTTGAAATATCCAAGCAACTTCCAAATACGAAAAAATGACATGTGAGAGTTAGCGCCTGATTATTTAAAACTGACTTAGTGGAGAGCAGTTTAACTGGACCACTCATTTTAACGTTTGGTAAGTGCAATATAATAGGGGAAAACTAAAGAGGAAAAACCCCAGCAGAACCACTGGTTGGTTATTCACAACAGCGGAGTACTGGGCTGGTAGCAGTCTTCCAAGTTACACTCTTGGAAGCTCCTGATTGGTGGGTGGCACTGGGTCAATGTGATTACTTAACCCTGGCAGTTATAACTAAACTCCACTTTGATGAGTTCCAAAGCTTATTACAAAAAGGGGACTGCATGAGCATATCAAGTACTACAGGGTCCTCCTACTTTTTCTCCCACAGAACACAGAGCCTGACACCTGAAACTCATCGGACAGACATTACCGTGTTTCGGTGCTTCAGAGGTTTACATGTATCGCTTGAAAGCCCAGTGGGCATAGATTCAGTTGGGAGTGGTAATGTGAAAGATTTACCCATTTCCTGCATACCCAAGGAAGAACTCATGACCATGCCAAGCAGTTCCCTCTCTCCCCAGTAACTTTTTTATCATTTAGTCCTAAAATAACCATAAGCAACAAACACCAAACATTGGCATGGCAACGTCCACACATCATGCCCTAGTGCTACCCACAGGCAGATCTGTTCATCTCTGGTCCCCATTCAGAGGGTCCTCCCGGTCCCTCTCGCTTCTGTCCTGTCTTGCCTGGCTTCCCCGAGTTTTGCGGTGAAACCCGCCACTTTCGCTGGCCAGGGCTAAAGTACAGCGCCTGGTCCCAAGGGCAGAGTTTCTCTCAACTGCCCGAGGACCCCGTCGGGAGAGCTTCCAGCGAACCCCC
>PITA01011486.1:31980-66598 GCA_004023965.1 Spilogale gracilis | reverse complement strand
CTTCTTCTTCTTCTTCTTCTTCTTTTTCTTCTTCTTCTTCTTCTTCTTCTTCTTCTTTTAAAAATATTTTATTTATATCTTTGACAGAGAGACACAGCCAGAGAGGGAACACAAGCAGGGGGAGTGAGAGAGGGAGAAGCAGGAAACTACCAAGCAGGGAGCCTGATGTGGGGCTTGATCCCAGGATCCGGGATCATGACCTGAGCTGAGGGCAGTCGCTTAACCAACTGAGTCGCCCAGGCGCCCCAGGAAGTCTCACTTCTAAGGCCCTATTTTATTTTTTTATTTATTTTATTTTATTATTTTTTAAAAAAGATTTTATTGATTTATTTCACAGAGAGAGAGAGATCACAATTAGGCAGAGAGAGAGGAAGAAGCAGGCTCCCCATCGAGCAGAGAGCCCAACGCGGGTCTCGATCCCAGGACCCTGAGATCATGACCTGAGCTGAAGGCAGAGGCTTTAACCCACTGAACCACCCAGGCACCCTTAAGGCCCTATTTTAAGCCATACTAATGATGTTTGTCAACCAGTATATGATGGCAGGGTCATCAGTGGTCTTTGATTTTGGTGACCACTTTATATCTTACCAATTTTAATCCAAGCTTATCTTATTTTGCAGTAAATATCAAATCAATTTGTAAGACTTTTCCCCCATACATAGTATTTGCTTTTGTCTACACATTTAAATTGTTCTTTCTTCAAAAGTCTTTCAGTATTCAATAACTATTAAAAGCCAACTATATAATTCCTAAAATATTATCTAACTTCAAAAAATCTATGGTTCATTTTGGCATTATCTGTCAAAATTTATGATGTACATTTAGTTTGAACTAGCAATCCTATTATAATTTTAACATACACACACACACACACACACACACACACACACACAATCTTCCAGTTGTCCTTAAAGACAAATATATATGAATGTTCATTTTATTACTGTAATAGCAAAAGGTTAGATAAAGTCTAAATGTCCCCCACAGGGGACTGGTAAAATCAATTACGACCCTTCTTTGTAATGGGATACCATAATATCATTAAAAAGAATGAGCAAGAACTTTATGTATTTGTATGGAACTAGGATCAAGATACATGAACTGAAGAAAAGATGCAGAAGAGATACTTAGAGGGCTCCTGGATGGCTCAGTTGGTTAAGTCGACCTGGCTCAGGTCATGACCCCAGGGTCCTGGGATCAAGTCCCGCATTGGGCTCCCTGATCAGTAAGGAGTCTGCTTTTCCCTCTCTCTCTGCTGCTCCCTTTATTTGTGCTTCTCTCTCTCTCTCAAATAAATAAAATATTTTTAAAAAGAGATACCTAGAATATTCCTATTTACACGAAACAAAAATATACACATAAACCTATATTTAAGTAGAAAAATGTCTAGTAAATGCCTTTGTAGGGAGGTTGTGGGAATAGAGACTGATGACACAGAAAGGAATAATTAATGCTTCTATGAGCAAAACACTGCATTTGGAACAAATATAGTTAATTCCTGTCCCTGCCACCAAGGAAATTGGCATTTCAATGGAAGAGGAGCCATGTGCACATGTGATCTTATTGCCAAGCAGAGATTTAAGAGCTGCGAGTAGGAAGATTTCAAATAAAAGGAGGGAAAGCATATCTCAGATGTGTAGAGAAGTGTAGGGGGAAGCAGTGTTAGAACTGGGTCTTGAGGTGTCTCATTGAGGCAGCGCAGGGCTTGGGTGAGTATATTCTGGACCTGAACTCCATGGATTCCAATTCGGACTTCAACAATGATTTGCCATGTGATCTTGGGCAAGTTACTTAGCTTCTCTAGCCTCAGTTTCCTTGTCAATAAATTGAGGAAATAATAGTACCTATTTAATCATGTGGTGGCAAGGTTTAAATGAGTTCACATACATAAAGCATGTAGAACAGTGTGTGGCACACAAATCACTGTTTAAGTGTTTGCTACAATAGTTTAATTGAACAGGGAAAGGGTTAATTAGTTTTTAAAGGAAGTATGATAACCAACTAAAATGACATTAAGTTAGAACTCTATTTTATACCTTACCTCAAAATAATTGGCAGGTGAAAAAGAAGATGAACACATAAAAAAATGGGCAAGAGACATGAAGAGGCACTTCTCCATAGAAGATATACAAACAGCTAACAGACACATGAAAAAATGTTCAGCATCACTAGCTATCAGGGAAATTCAAATCAAAACCACACTGAGATACCACCTTACACCAGTCAGAATGGCCAAAATTAACAAGTCAGCAAACAACAAGTGTTGGAGAGGCTGCGGAGAAAGGGGAACCCTCTTACACTGTTGGTGGGAATGTAAGCTGGTGTAGCCGCTTTGGAAAACAGTGGGGAGATTCCTTAAAAAATTAAAAAATAGAGCTACCCTATGACCCTGCAATTGCACTACTGGGCATTTACCCCAAAGATACAGATGTAGTGAAAAGAAGGGCCATGTGTACCCCAATGTTCATCGCAGCAATGGCCACAATCGCCAAACTGTGGAAAGAGCCAAGGTGCCCTTCAACAGATGAATGGATCAGGAAGATGTGGTACATATATACAATGGAATACTATGCCTCCATCAGAAAGGATGAATATCCAACTTTTGTAGCAATATGGGCTGGACTGGAAGAGATTATGCTGAGTGAAATAAGCCAAGTAGAGAAAGTCAAGTATCACATGGTTTCACTTACTTGCGGTGCATAAGGGGTAACCTAGAGGACAGTAGGAGAAGGAAAGTAAATGGGAAGTAGGGTAATCCAGGGAGAAAACTGAAACAACAGAGACTTTGGACACAGAAACAAACTGAGGGATTTGGAGGGAGGGGGTTGGGGGGATGGGAGAGCCTGGTGGTGGGTACTGAGGGCACCTATTGCATGGAACACTGGGTATGGAGAATGGGGAATGAATCTTGGAACACTGGAAAAAAAAATTTAAGTAACAATAAAAAAATAATTGGCAGGTGGATCAAAGATTTAAATATTAAAAAGCCAAATGATAAAAGTAGACTAGCAAACATAGGTGCATTAATTTATTAGTCATGAAAGACACCTTTCTCAATATGATCTCCAAAGCCAATGCTTTAAAAAAGATGATAGACTGAACACACAAAAATTAAAAACTTCTTTAACACACACACACACACACACACACACACACACACACACACACACTGCCATAGTGGAAGTTCAAAGAAAAACAATGAGAAAATATTTGACCTTTCTAGTGATCAAAGAAATGCACATTAACAAGAATGACAAACCCAATGCTGCAGGTAAATTGTACAAAAGGGACACTTGTCTTCAGTGCTGACCGTAGTAGAAAATGGAAAATTTTCTGGAGAAAAATTGGTCATTGCTTCCAAAACTTTAAACGTATATGTCTTTTGATCTAACAATTCCGTGATCAGGAATTTATCCTAGGAATATATTCAGCCAAGTGCAGAATTCAAGAGAGCAATCTTAAGACATGTTTTTATAACAGTGAAAAAAATAAAATCAACTTAAAATGTCCATTCATATGGAAATCAGTTCAATAATTTATGATACGCCCAGGTAAGAAATCATACTAGAAGAGATGATGCAGATCTATATTTATTAATTTGGAAAATGACCAGATTTTTAAGTGAAAAAAGTTAGGTTGCAAAAATGGTATGATGAAACAATCCTTTTTTGGGGTGCCTGGCTGGCTCACTTGATAGAGCATGTAACTCTTAATCTTGGGCTTGTGAGTTCAGAGCCCCACGTTGGGCATAGAAATTCCTTAGAAAAATAAAAATTTTTAAAGATTTTATTTATTTATGACAGAGAGAGATAGTTAGAGAGGGAACACAAGCACAAGGGAGCTGGAGATGAGAAGCAGTCTCCCCCTGAGCAATGAGCCTAATATGGGGCTCCATCCTAGGACACTAGGCTCATGACCTGACCCCAAGGCCAAGCATCCCAGAAATATAAAAATTAAGAAATCTTTTTAAAAATGCAACTGTGTTTTGTAAAAATATTTGTGCATACACATGCATGCACACACATATACACAGCCTGAGATAATACAAATTATTAAAATGCTTACTATATTGGGTGCCTGGTGACTCAGCAGTTAAGCGTCTGCCTTTGGCTCAGGTCATGATCCCAGGGTTCTGGAATTGGGCTCCCTGATCAGGTGGGAGTCTGCTTCTCCCTCTGCCCCTTTCCTGCCCCTCCCTCTGCTGATGCTCTCTCTCTCTCAAATAAAATCTTTTTAAAAATGCTTGTTATATTAATTGCTACATAGTAAAATTACAGTTGTTTCACTTTCTTCTTTATAAATGTCTGTATTGTCTTGTATTTTTTTTTTTTTTTAAGTAGGCTCCACACCCAGCATGGAGCCCAGTGTGGAGACCAGTGCGGAGTCCAACATGGAGCCTGAACTCACAGCCCGGAGATCAACACCTGAAATGAATTCAAGAGCCAGATGCTTAACCAACTGAGTCACCAGGCGTCCCTGTATATATCCTTTTTAACAATGATGAGGTATTATGTTCACTGCAATTTTTTCTAAACAATATTGTTCATTGGGGAAAATAAAAACAGAAGTAAACCTTGAAAGTTGACTAGAACATACCACCCTCCCTGTCTCTGCCTTTTAGGTCTCTCCATGATCTTTGCATGCATTTGGTAGGCAGAGAGTGAATGCAGAACTAGGGGAAAATCTATTTTTGTTACAAATGTAAATATTTGATATGAGGGCTTAACCTCTCAAGGCTAACTTAAATATAACCATCCTAGGGATTTTTTTTTTCACTAAGGTTCAGCAGAAGAGGGTTTATAATTTCCTTAATCATCAAGTTTTTCTAAAGGTTGCTGACTGGAACAATGATAGTTTTAAATAGCAACATAAATAGGTTCATGAACCACACCTCTGGTCTTTCTTTCAAAGACATAGCCTCTTCACTAAGCAAATACTTATTAAGCCCTGACTCTGTGCCAGGCACAGAGGATACTAAGTAAATGAAACACGGTCTCTACTCTTAAAAGGTTTACTTTCTAGCAAAGGGCAAATAGACCAGGAAACAAATAACAGTTCACTCCCCTAAGGTGTTAAAGTAACAGTAACAAAGGGGTGCAAAGAAAGTCTACTTGAGGAACAAGTGAAACAAGCTTCATAATGGGAAATTCTTGAGCTAAGGATGTAGAGATGAAAATATTTATCTTTGGTGGGGAAGAAGAAATATTGGCAGAATATTAGTAGCATTCCAAGGCATAATGAAGGAAAGGTGAAAAGTAATACCAGGATTGGAGTGCTCAAAAACCAGGTTGTTTTAGCTCACAAAAGTGGTATGTCCTTATAAGAAATTAAACAATCAAAAGCATTTAAATAAAAAATCCAAAGCATTTATTTCTGTCCTATTCCCATTCCTCCATTCTCACTTTCTGAGGTAATAGAGTTAATAGCTTGAGTGATTCCTTCTACACTTTCTCCACCAAACACAAGCCACATGCTTGCTTTTGGTTTGCTTTACTTTGGTAAGTAGAGAATCAGGCTACAACATTATTGTTCAACTTTATTATTTTTTTTTTAAGATTTTATTTATTTGACAGAGAGAAACACAGCCAGAAAGGGAACACAAGCAAGGGGAGTGAGAGAGGGAGAAGCAGGCTTCCCGCCAAGCAGGGAGCCCGAAGTGGGACTCGATCCTGGGTCTCCGGGATCATGACCTGAGCCAAAGGCATTCGCTTAACCAACTGAGCCCAGGTGCCCAACTTTATTTTTTTAAGTAGGCTTTATGCCCAACGTGCAGCTTGAACTCAACAACCCCGATAGCAAGAGTCACATGCCCAGGCGCCCTCAACTTTATTTTTTAAAAAGATTTTATTTATTTATTCATGAGAGACAGAGAGAGAAAAAGAGAGAGGCAGAGGAGAAGCAGGCTCCCCAGGGAGCAGGGAGCCTAATGTGGAATTCGAACCTAGGACCCTGGGATCGTGACCTGAGCTGAAGGCAGATGCTTAACCATCTGAGCCACCCAGGTGCCCAACTTTATTTTTTTAAGTAGGCTTTATGCCCAACGTGCGGCTTGAACTCAACAACCCTGATATCAAGAGTCACATGCTCTACCGACTAAAGCAGCCAGGTGCCTCATATTGTTCAGCTTTAAAAAAAATTATCTAACAATCTACCCAAGGATATCTCTCCTAGTCAATGAATATAGATCTGATATGTTTTTAAAATGCTTGTATACTATTGCATAATGTGGAATTTATTCAGTCACTTCCCTGTTTGTTTGACATTCAGCTTCATTTCATCTCAGTCTCTTTTTTCCCCTCCCAATACAAACCATGCTTTTATGAAACCCCCCTTTTGTGTGTCCTAACTTTTGTGTGTATTTATTTGTAAGGGATGGATTTCTGAATATGTATTTGCCAAGTCAAAGACTCTGTGGACTTTTAATCTTAATAGATATTAAAGGTATATCTAAAGACATAGCACACTATGCTGGCATAATTTTTTAAATATTCCACCCTTTCCCACTTAATTGGAACATCATCTTTACCATGAATCTATTTTCTGGCTCTCTGTTCTATTCCAGTGATCTATTTATCTATTCCTATGTCAATATCGTACTTTTTGTTGTCATACTTTTTATGACTAGCTTAATAATCCTGAACAAGATGGAACTGTGGTTAAGGATGTGGGCTCCTGAAACCAAGGCCTAGACTGAGATCAGACTCCACCAACTTTGTGATCCTGGGCAAGTTACTTCAATATCTTCCTCCACAAAAGGGGAATAATAATAGTATCTAAATCAAGGAGTTGTTGTGAGGATTAAATGACCAATGTGTGTTAAGTGTTTAGAACAGTGCCGGGGTTGCAAGATAATTGGTAAGTATTGGCTATGATTATTATAACTGGTAAGGCATGTCATTGATGGGGTTCAGGACATGCTACCCCCCAAAATGGCACCTTGACACATTAAATATTTTGAGCTGAAAGAGTTTGAGAAAACAGCCGAAGCAAGGTCACTCTGACATTTCCTGTGCCCTTTTCCCCTGAAACAGGTTATAAATCTCTCAAGTGAGAGGTGCCCTCCCTGCATTCAAAGGAAAGGAGCATTCTTATCTCTGAAGACAAGGGGATCCTAAGAAGAATCCTGACAACCGGTGTTGCTGTTTCCCCTAGTTTACCACACTTATCTCATACTCTTTGACCTATCATATTTCTTCAAACCTGTCCAATCTTCAGCAAACCTACTAGCATAAAAATACTCAGGTCTGTTTCTTTCAGTCTTCATTTTCTTATGCAGGCTCTTGGGTCACAGGACATTGACATTAAATAAATTTGCATGCTTTTCTCCTGTAAATCTCTTTGCCAGTTTAATTTTCAGGCTCAGCCAGGGGTCCTAAGAGGGTTGAGGAAGATTTTTTCTTCCCTACATCATCTTTCACTATTCTTTATTTATTTATTTATTTTTATTTTTTCCATAACCCAGCCAACCTCTCCCTCCCCTCCACCCTCCAGCAACCCTCAGTTTGTTTCCTGAGATTAAGAGTTTCTTAGGGGCGCCTGGGTGGCTCAATTGGTTAAGCGACTGCCTTCGGCTCAGGTCATGATCCCGGAGAGTCTCATATCAGGCTGCCTGCTCGGCGGGAAGCCTGCTTCTCCCTCTCTCACCCCCCCTGCTTGTGTTCCCTCTCTGGCTGTGTTTCTCTCTGTCAAATAAATAAAATCTTTAAAAAAAAAAACAAAAGAGTTTCTTATGGTTTGTCATTTTTTCCCCTCCCCACCCTCCATGACCCCCCCACCCTGTCTCTCAAATTCATCATATAAGAGAGATCATATGATAATTATCTTTCTCTGATTGACTTAATTAACTCAGCATAATACCCTCCAGTTTCATCCACATCATTGCAAATGGCAGGATTTCATTCTTTTTGATGACTGCAAAGTATTCCATTATATATCTTCTTTATCCATTCATCCGAGGTTTTTGTTTGTTTGTTTGTTTTTGTTTTTAAGATTTTATTTATTTATTTGACAGAGAGAGAGATCACAAGTAGGCAGAGAGGCAGGCAGAGAGAGAGGAGGAAGCAGGCTCCCTGCTGAGCAAAGAGCCTGATGCGGGCCTTGATCCCAGGACCCTGAGATCATGACCTGAGCCGAAGGCAGAGGCTTTAACCCACTGAGCCACCCAGGTGCCCTATCCATTCATCTGTTGATGGACATCTAGGTTCTTTCCATAGTTTGGCTATTGTGGACATTGCTGCTATAAATATTCCGGTGCATGTGCCCCTGCAGTTCACTATATTTGTATCTTTAGGTAAATACCCAGTAGTGTGATTGCTGGGTTGTGAGGTAGCTCTATTTTCAACTTTTTGAGGAATCTCCATACTTTTCCAGAGTGGCTGCACCAGCTTGCATTCCTACCAGCAGTGTAGGAGGGTTCCCCTTTCGTGGCATCCTCGCCAACACCTGTCATTTCATGATTTGTTAATTTTAGCCATTCTGACTGGTGTAAGGTGGTATCTCACTGTGGTTTTGGTTTGTATTTCCCTGATGCTGAGAGATGTTGAACACATGTGTCTGCTGGCCATTTGGATGTCTTCTTTACAGAAGTGTCTGTTCATGTCTTCTGCCCATTTCTTGATTGGATTATTTGTTCTTTGGGTGTTGAGTTTGATAAGTTCTTTACAGATTTTGGATACTCGTCCTTTATCTGATATGTCATTTGCAAATATCTTCTCCCATTCTGTCAGTTTTCTTTGGTTTTGTTGTCTATTTCTTTTGCTGTGCAAAAGATTTTGATCTTGATGAAGTCCCAGTTGTTCATGTTTTTTCCCTTGCTTCCCTTGCCTTTGGCAATGTTTCTAGAAAGAAGTTGTTGTGGCTGAGGTCAAAGAGGTTGCTGCCTGTGTTCTCCTCTAGTATTTTGATGGATTTCTTTCTCATATTAAGGTTTTTCATCCATTTTGAGTCTATTTTTGCATCTTTCACTATTCTTACACAGAGTTTTCTTGTGTCTTCGTTGGTTTTTATTTTTCCAAATGAAATTAAAATCATTCTGTCCAGTCTCCCCACAAAATTTTTAGGATTCCTTTTCAAATATGCATAGACTATGCATTTGGAAAACATTACAACAGACTTATAACCATAGTTTCCTCTGTGGAAGGGAGTAAATTGGGACTTCATACAACTGAATTTTTAACATGTGCATATATTATTTTTAAAAATTAAATCTCTTCTGAGTTTTTTTATATTATTATTCTAATCTTGGTATTTTAATTTGAGTTGCATTAATACATATTCTAGATGGTTTTGTGCCCTTAAATAAGAATCTGGGTACCACTGCACACTTAAAAAGAGGTTGCGCAGTGCCTGGGTGCCTCAATCGTTAAGAGTCTGCCTTCTGCTCAGGTCATGATCCTGGAGTCCCGGGATTGAGGCCTGCATTGGGCACCCTGCTCGGCAGGAAGCCTGCTTCTCCTCTCACTGCCTTGCTTGTGTTTCCTCTCTAGCTGTGTTTCTCTCTGACAAATAAATAAATGAAAATCTTAAAAAAAAAAAAAAAAAAAAAAAGAGGTTGTTGTGGCTGAGAGCCAGAAAGCTTTGTGAGGAAGGAACATGTGGTCTAGACCTTGAAGGATGAAATGGTGTCTTTCTGACAGAGGAGGGTATTTGAGAAGAGCCTTGCATGGTGAACAGAGATATGAATAAACACTGCATATGAGAAGCAGAGCCCTAGGGGCTGAGAATGGGGGAAAAGAGAGAAGATTGACTTTGAGCAGAAGTCAGGGCTGAGTCCTGGAAGGGAAGAAACAATGTGATGGGATGGAAAATGTGCTTTCTTTCTGCTTCTCCCAGGAAATTTCAGGGTGAGTTAGAGAAGGGCAGAACAAAGCCAGGACAAAGCTACACTGTAATCTCTGTGAAGACAAGGACCATACCTGTCCCATTCAGCACTTTGTCCCCAGTTCCTATGATAGTGTACACAGAGGCCCCCACAAGTATTTGCTGAATGAATGAGTGAATGAACCAATGAAAAGCACATCTAACACAATAGTAAATATTTTTAGAAAGAAATGAAATCAAATGATACTGTTGAGTAAATTTTAAAAATGAATGATAACATGATAGAAGAAACCTCATAGAGCCATCTGTTAACAATACTAATGGTAAGTATGTGATGAATACCCACTGAATCAGTGAGTGCATATAATATGGGCCCAAGAGCATTAGGAAAACAATTCGTTTGAAGGAGACCCTCTTCCATCAAGTTCCTACTTGAAAATGAGCTGTTAAAATGCAAACACAATAAATGAGATGAGATGGAAAAGCAAAGTTAGGGGACTTTGGACAATGGTCAGAGATGCAGAACTGGCTAGGGAATCTGCTGAGCGGCTAATTGATGGTATACTGTCACCATCGTCAGGCTGGAGAGAGCAGGTAAATCAATGAGACGAAGAGGCTGCTGAGTCTGGTGGAAGCTGCTCTGGCTCGGAGTCAAGAGACCTGGGCTCGAGTCCCAGCTCTCACACTCCCTCAGCAGGCCCTGTTCTCAGTTCCTCCAGCTGTCTATGTTCTCTAAATTCCCAGCCAGCTCTGATATTCTGTGATGCTAACTCATAAAGAAAAAGGAGAGGAGAAGTTCCACACATTGGCCGTTTAAAGCTAGAACATTATCCACTGGCTATCTTTAGGAAAGAAACATCCATTCAGTCAATAAATATTTATTTGTCTCATAAGGCTGCATGCACTGTCCAATGATAGAAAATTAAAGCAGCATCACACCCATTCTCGAGAGTTTACAATTTAGTAGAGGAGAGAAAAATAAATATGTAGAAATAAGTGAAATTCAAGGCAGACACCATGGAAGAGATGCAAGCAAAATGTTACTGAGCATGCAAGGGTTGTAGGGTAAGGCTGTCCACTCCTCCCACCCTGCCCCGCCCTACCGTGGAGCTGAGCTAGGAGGTGAATGAAACCTGCCCTGATGCCTTTCTGCAGCTATGCTCACTCGTTTTACAGATGCAAAGGAGGTGAATGCTGCAGAGGTGGCTGGAGCCTGCCCTGACTTCTGCAGCTATGCTCACTCGTTTTGCGGACGCCATCGACCTGTGCAGCTGCCTTTCTTCCCAGAGCAGCAGCTGCTTTCAGTGGAAACAGTTCCCAGGCAGCAAACAGTTAAAACTCCAGCAATTCATTCATTAGTTAAGTGTTGGGTACTCAGAAGCCATATGTGATTCCTAATTGGTGACTGGTGACGAGGTACTGATAAGACTGTTTTGACATCCGTTAATCTCGTACATTCAATATGGTACAAAATGCAATTTCAAAATTAAGAACACATAATTTCAGGGCAGAACAGTTTTCTCTAAAGAAGCAGCTCCTGGGGAGACTGTTCTACTCATCTATCGCTGGGGCACAGACTACCTCAAACATGGTGGCTCAAAACAAGAACTATTTAGTTATATCATGATTTTATGGGTTTGAACAGACTTGAAGGAGCAATTTCTCCACTTACATAGTTCCTCCTACTTGAAAACTTAAAGTGCGATTTTTAAATGATGTGAGCCATGATGACTGAGATGTGATGGAAAGGCAATATTTTTGAGTGATTTTGGGTGATTTGTCTGTTTTTCATGGTGTTGAAGGAGGCCACTCAGTAGTCAGCTGGGAGAGAGCAGGTTTGGAGGGTCCAAGATGGTTCATTCGCATGTCTGGTACCTTGGCAGGGATGTCAGGAAGGCTGGAGTCAGCTGGGACCGTCCACCAGAGCACCTACATGTCATCCCTTCAGCGCAGTGGGCTGTAGTGAGACTTTTTGCATGGTGCTCAGGTCTCCCAGGGGCAAAGCTGCATTATCTCCTGTGACTGAGCCTCAGAAGTCCCAGCCCCATTTACACACATTGACATCTATTGATAGAGGAATCACAAATCTCCTCAGAGTCAGGGCAATCAAACATAGATAACATCTCTTCATGGAAGGTGGACCAAAGAATTTGAGGCCCTGGTTTTAAAACCACCAAAGGGATGGAATCCATTGGAGGGTAGAGGCATGTATACCAAAGCATAAAATCTTGTTCATTCTATGTATTATGGCTCCTAAACAAAGGAGTGTCTGTAAATGTTTGGTTGTAGGGAAAAGGGCAGTTACCCTAATGAAGCAGAGGATTTGTAGACTCTCTTAGTACCTATTACTTCATATGTGCCAACTTTAAGGAGTGTTAAAGGAAAACTTGGCCTTGGATCTCATTTTATTTTAAAAGGTACATATACATCTAAATATACAGTAGCATGCCCTGTAAGTACCCCTGACAATTGAAAATAATTTGCCCTATTTTTAAAATAAAGAGTGAACAATTATTAATTAACATTGCATAGTCTGGGGATGCAGACTCAGTCGTTAAGTATCTGCCTTCCACTCAGGTCATGATCCTGGAATCCTGGGATTGAGCCCCACATTGGGCTCCATGCTCTGCTGGAGGCCTGCTTCTCCCTCTCTCACTCTCCCTGCTTGTGTTCTCTCTCTAGCTGTGTTTCTCTCTGTCAAATAAATAAATAAAATCTTAAAAAATATACTGCATAGTCTAAACTTGCTTTATATTTGGTAAACACAGCTGGGTTTTTGTGTGTGCATGTTGGTATTTTCTTTTTTATTGGTGTGTTTTGAAGATGCATATCATATAATTGTGAAGAAAACATTTAAAAATATGAAATCTTAGTCCTTTCCTCTTTTGTACTCATTCTCTGTTAAGTGATTTATTTCTTCTCTTTATCACTGGAATGAATTCCAAAGTACTGTTCCTAGACTGGGGAATAGCTTTCATGATTGACAATGTCAGATGTTGTACAAGTTAAGTGCCCTACGAGAGAGAAGTGCCTTATTTTACCCACGGAAGAGGAATTGTGTCTTCTTATTAGAGGTGGGGAAGAGGATGGTTCTCCAATGCCACTGACATTATCCCTCTCCTGCCTTTTACAGGCAATGATATGTGCATATCAAGACAATGAGTCCTGTTTTATCTGCTTAGGATTCCAGTTTGAAAGGGAATTGAGATAATTAGGCAACTAGTGGATACAGTATACTGGGCATATTGGCAGAATTGGAATGGTACTGAGAAGGGAAGTTAACAAAAACAAGAATTTGATTTAGGTTTAAATTAAGAGTCCTTCCCGGTTTGTGAATAGAGGATTCATTAATATTCATACTCAATCTTGATTGTGCTAAGCCCCCACCAGTTCTAAAGGAACTCTGTCGTGAGGTCCTCTGGGAGCCTATGTGAGTTCCCAATGTGAGGGTCTTGCAATACACTTAAGAATTGGTCTTGGCCACCATTTGCATTGGTCTCTTTGACACCATTTCATGCAATAATTGTCAGGGATCTTGGACAATGTTTAAAGGTACAAAACTAAATAGAGAGATACCATGGAAAAGGTATGTTATGGTATATGGCTGTTTCTGCTAGTTCTGGCAATCCAAGCCATTCAGTGTCAGTGGTCTCAGTCACTCCATGCTCTGAATTGTTCCTACTAAGATTCAGATTACTGCTCATTGCCTTGACTACTGACGCTAGGCATCTTCGCCATGCTCCAAAATCTCGGCCATCCCTCACAAAGTGGAGATGAACTTTATTCTCTGTTGTGGAGTAATGGGAGGGTCCCACTGTGGAGAGTTGCTAGAACATCAAAACAAGAGGAATTTTAATTCACGTGCAGAGATCCAGGGATGCTGGAAAATGATGAATGAGTACAAAGCCCATTTCCACGCCATATATGAAATAGAAACCTCCCTCCATCCCTCAGTCAGCCCTTTTGCTATTTTGGGTCATCATACTAGAGTCAACCTTCCTGCAATGTGACTTTATCATTTTGCCTTACACACTTCAATTGCAGTGCACACACAAATACACACACCCCTATATCAAATATGTTTGAATATACCTACAGTTCTAAATCCATTTCCAAGTTCTTTTCCACTCTTTTGTGTGGATATAGTAGATTCTTAAGGAAAGACATGTTGGTTTGTTTCATACTTTAAATGTAGTCCAACCTCAATTTCAACTCAACTAGGATGACTACTCTGCTCCTGTTATTACCCTTATAGTTTGGTATCAGAACTCCTTTACCTATTTGCACATCTAGACTGTGAGCTGCCATAAGGGAAGAGACAAAGCCAAGTCTCTTGGGCCATACGTACCTTTTCATATTCCTGATACTTAGAGTGATCCTGGACATAGGGCTGGTGTCCATAAAATATTTGTTGACTAATAGACAAAGGAGAATTCAAAATGATGCCCATAGGTCTACAAAATTACAAGAACTGCAATCATTTAAGTAACTGCCAATATTCTATCTTCAATAATAACCATTTAAGAATTTCTTCATAAAATGGCAATGTATCTTACTTAGTAAGCATGTAATAAAAGATGACAACAATATCAGCTGGAACTCTAAGCACAACCTCACCAAAGTGTGGGATTTAATGGTCTATTCATCTCTTATCATCTGTGAACTATCATTGTTTCATACATATAATCAGAGCTCTTCCTACAAATAATTTTTTTTTCCTTTGAAGTGAAGAAGACAGAGAGCCTGAGTAGGATTAAGCTTGAGAACAATGGTGCTCAAGGTCTCTGGATGGGAAGGAGCATTAGGATATAAAGAGGCATCTATGATTTTTGACTATATGGAGGACATATAAATTTAATGCAAGTTATATGTCAATCAGAGTCTATTATTTCCAGTAAACATCCTAAAAAGGTAATTTCTATAATAGCACTATTATAGCAAAATAACATTATTAATAATAATCTCTGCCAAAATTGTAATCAATATGATCCTTTTTCAGTGGGACTTGGGAAATAACACATTCCCTAGAATGAAGTCCTCAAAGAAATGAAAGACAAAATGCATTGATTCTCCTGAGTGATGTGTGGGTTGAGTGTGTGAACAAGACAGGCAGTTCACACCAGAGCTGAGGTGCCCTGGTACTGTTCACTTGGGGGCCACATGAGCAGGACAACAAGCCTCCTTACAATGGTGTACCAGTGTTTCCTCACCCGGGCGCAGGGACGGAGCCCAGTGATGACTACCCTGTCGCCTGCCTCTGCTGGGCCTGCCAACAATTGTGCCACTTGGTACCAGCTCTGAGGCCCTGTGGCGCGGAGACAGGACCACCTCATTTCCCGTGGATGAGAAAAGAATCTGCAGATGTTCAGAGTCAAGTCATCACCAACCTAGGTTGGACTTTAATGTCATATAATCAGCCTTTTAGATAGTACATGCTCCTTAGATTAAACAACCATCCTTTGAAGGACATATTTCTTAGACAAATCTAATATAAAGATTACCCGTTTGGTAATTTAACCTCATTGGACTATAAGGAAAAGCCAGGAGACACACAAAAGCCTGAAATTATCTTTGGCTCCCAAAAGAAAATATAATACTCAGCACAAAGGATAATGTATCATACTTAAAATTTAAGAAAATGGATTGTGCATTGTTTTAAACATTCCCACACAAAACTGGAAATGCAGACAAAACTTTATTATGTTGTGACTTGATACAGAAAAAGAGGTTGTTTGTATATAGAGGGCCACTGCATTAACAATCCCAAAAGAACTGAGGTCAATTCTTTTAAGCAGCTAGACAATTCAGCTAAACAATAAGTCATTTAAATAAATCCTTCGTCTGATTATCTCTTTTTCAATGAATTAACTGGTTACTTGATAAAAAATGCTCAAAGGGGTCTGATATTTTAGCATCCGTAGACATTCGTAGACAAAAGTGAGAATCTTTGTTAACTTTTTTTTTTTTGAGGATTTTATTTTTAATTAATCTCTACACCCAACGTGGGCCTTGAACTCACCACCCAGAGATCAGGAGTCATACTCCACCAACTGAGCCAGCCAGGCACTCTTTTGTTCATAAATTTTTAAAAAGGATAAAGAGAAATGAAAACTGCCTAGCATACCTTTTTAGGTCCCTCTGTAGGTAAAATACACCACCATAACCACATAACAGAGCAAAATGTCTGCTGTATGATCAACGTCTGATTCTATTAAGTGATAAGAAAGGGGATTAAAATAAAATATATTGTAGGGCAAATCTCTCTTCCACAACTCAAGTTCCTACGTTGGATTATACAGTAGGAACTTCCTCCTCTCTTCCATTCTTCTCATTGCCCCTGCCCAAAGGAAGAGAAATGACCCAGGCGATGAGTGTGACTGGGACACTTGGGAAGCAGGGGCTGAGTATACAGGCGGAGCCTCTGTCTCTCTCTTTCTCTCAGTCCCTGTGTCACTCTGATTCCCCTGACCGTGGGACAAACACAGTCTCACTTCAAACATGCAGGAAGTGGAGGGGGTCTCAGAGTCTGTGATGAAACAGGAACAGGATGGGTGAACTCAGTTTAGGGACAAGGAATTGGGAAGCCCACTTGGGCACAGAGCTATGCTGTGACCTCTAATTAGGTTTATTAATAAGTCAATTGAGACACAGATTCTTTATCTTTCCATTGGTTCCAAACTCAGGAGGGAAAGAAATGGATGTTATTTATTGCCCCTCCCAGAAAATCCAGTACATTTAAACTCCAATTGCCTGTTACAGTTAATATTTTTATTCTCCTCTCGACTAATTCTGACACCAGATTAATACTGAATACAAGAATGGGAAAGTGTATGAATATCTACCTATGAATACTGATGTGCTGATAAACATTCAACAACCAGCTTTCTGGAGAAAAAAGTCCTGGTTTGTAGTACATGATCAGTTCTGTGGTGTGAATATTGCTCCTGTGGCCCATGTCAAGCCACCAGTGTAAGTGACATCACTGCTCACAATGGGCTCTCACAAACTGGCACTAACCAGCTATAACCTACCACTGTCTAGGAAGCATGGTGAGTTTGTTATATCCTGAAGATTAAATGCCAAAGATTATTATCCTACTTCTATATTAAAAAAAAACCCAGCCACAGGCGCCTGGGTGGCTCAGTGGGTTAAAACCTCTGCCTTCAGCTCAGGTCATGATCTCAGGGTCCTGTATCGAGGCCCCAATCGGGCTCTCTGGTCAGCGGGTCCCTGCTTCCTCCTCTCTCTCTCTCTCTGCCTGCCTCTCTGCCTACTTGTGATCTCTCTCTCTGTCAGATAAAGAAATAAAATCTTTTTTTAAAAAAAACCCAGCCACTTTATCATCTGTTGAAATATATAAGGTGATTACAAATACTTATTATCCCACTGTCTGTTAAAGAGGGATCACCCACTTCTACACCTGGTTCAAATAAAACGTGATTAGTTGAATCATCTTTCCCTCCTTCTCTGCATCATTTTATTGATTGATTAATTGCCTTCTCTCTTCTTTCTTTTACAAATCAGACTGTTTGGCTGTCAGTAGTAGCAGCAGAAACAACTCTATGGAAAACTATTCAGGGCAGTTTGAGAGATATTAATGGCAATAATCATGAAAATTAAAAGCTGAGACACATTAAGAAGTATTAATACTTGTGAAGTCTCCTAGCTAGGTCCTGCAGAAATCCAAAGAGAGTATGGTGTATTGGACAGAATGGACTTGTCAGTGACAGAGCTGGACCGGAACACTAGCTCTGGCGTTCACCAGGGCTGCTACTTGGTAAGGTGATTAGCAGCAGGCCTGTGACACACTCTTTCCCCTTACTGAGGAAATGACCCTGGGCAAGAAAGAAGGAAGATAATCTGGCTCAATTTCCTTGTAGGCATGTAACCAGACATCCAGGCAAACACACTAATACTGTTTATCTATGGAATGCTTTGGTCAGGATGAACCTGATCTGTCTACGATTGGTTACTCTGGCAATCAAATCTTTAATTTATGGATTTATGTAATGTCCCTCCCTAAAAAAATGTCATGTAATCTATCTAACTATTAGAGTGTAAAATGGAGATGTTTCATGAAAGAAACAGCTCTCTTCTGTGCATATCGTTGTCCTGTTCGGTAATTAGGACCAAAACTAGTCTCGGTGCAGCAAGAAGTGACCTGGGAGCTCTGTTGGTGGGTCTCAGACTTCTCCCTGCTTCATTGGTGCCTTAGTTATTTGTATTCTTGAAACCATTAGTAAGGCTTGCTGCTGTGTGAGATATGTGATCCTGTGAGTCTGAGATGATTCTCTGATCCTTTGTGCTGTCTTACACCCTTAGCAAGTTAGGTAATTCTTTGATCCTTAGTTTTCCCATCTGTAAAATGGGGCAATGATGTTTATCTTCCATAAATGTTGAAAAGAATAAACTAAATATGATATGGAAAACACCTAAAGCTTAGCAAAGCACAACAAAAGTCCCTTAAATCCTCTAACTTTGACTCTACACTGATGAAGTGATGTTCTCGGGTATAGGTGTTAAATCTCCAGAACTCATTGTGATATTGTGATTTATCATTAAAAATAAATATGGATCTTCCTTGACTTATGATGGGGTTCCTTCCCAATAAAACCATTGTTAAATTGAAAATGCCATAAAGTTAAAAAAAATTCCATTAGGTCTAAAATGCATTTAATATACCTAATCTACCCAAAAGTCTAGTTTAGCTTAGCTTATCCTAAATGTGCTCAGAACACTTATATTAGCTTATAGTTGGGCAATACCACTTAACACTGTATCTATTTTATAATAAAGTGTTGATTATCTCATATAATTATTGTCAACTGTACTGAAAGTGAAAAACAGAATGGTTGTATGGGTACAGAGCAGTTGTTAGTGTATCGGTTGTTCACTTGTGATTATATGCTTGTGACTGGGAGCTATGGCTTACTGTCACTGCCCAGCACCATGAAAGGGAGTCATACTGCTAGCCTGAAAAAAGATCACAATTCAAAATTTTAAATCAGTTGGGAACTTGTATACTTTGGTATTCATCCATGATTCCTGGTTTACAGCTCCCCAAACCCTGGAATTTCCTAAGCAGTAAGAGTGAAGGGAACATCTTTTGTTATAACACTTAGTCTTTCCATCCTCAGTTCCTAAAATAGCTTCACAGGGATAAAGGTGAAATGGGTGTTTTTATTATCCTTTACAAGCCTCTTTCAAACACAACTTTTGGAAAGTCCCTAGGATGGGAGCTGGTTGCTAGTGGAACCAGCCATGTGGTTAGAAGGCTGGAACTTTCAGCCCTGCTTCCCTGACTTCTGACCTCCGAGGAGTGACAGGGACTTGAAACTGAGGTCAGTCACCAATGGTCAATTATTTAATAAATCACACTTCTGTATTGAAGACTCCAGAAAAAAAAGAATGGAGTTTGAAGAGCTTCTGGGTTGGTGAAGTAGATCACATCCATGTGCTGAGCGGGTGTTACCCCAGACTCCATGGAGGCAGAAGCTGCTGTGCTTAGGGTCCTTACAGACCTTGTCTTATGTGTCTCTTCATCTGAGTGTTCATTGGTATCCTTTAATTTCCTTAGTAGTAAATCAGTAATCTAATAAATAAACTGTTTTTCTGAGTTCTATGAGCTGTGCTAGCAAAGTAATTAGACCTAAGGAAGGTGTCAGTTTATACCTGGTTGATCAGAACCACAGGCAATAACCTGGACTTATAAAGTGGGAGTGCACAGGGGGGTGAGGGGTAGAGGAATCAGTGTTGTGAGACAGCCCTTAACCTGTGGGATCTGAATATATTTCCAGATAGGTAGTGTCAGAATTGAGTTAAATTGCAGGACACCCATCAATTTAAGAAAACCCTAGATACTTTTGGTTGGTGTCAGAAGTATTCAGAGAGTACAGTGTGTAATGTAAATGAAAACAATAGAGTTTTCCTTTACAAGTAACTTTATTAATAAAGTATCTGAAGAAAGAGAAAAAGTGCATCAACTACGCCCAGTGGAATATGTCAACTTTTTTCTTTATATGCCCTATTCTCCCAAATTATGCACAAACTCGATGGAGTGTCAACTGAGAACATATCTTTTTTTGTCTTCTCTAAAGGAGAAACCCTGCTCTTTCCAGCTCCCGCTGCCTCAGCAAGAGGAGCTGCCTTGGTGTCCCGGTATCTGCAACAGCTGTTTAAGAGGAACAAGCAGATACATGGCATCACACATAACAACCTGAAGTCCCTTACCTCCTGCTCTTAATGGGTGGGACTCACAGCCAGACTGAGGGCGAGGAGCTAGCAGCCCAGGGCAAAGGGGCCGTTGGTAGTCATGAAGGGAAGATCTGGCCCAGAAAAGCTGGCCACCTCCTACTTGGGGATCGATATCAACAAGAGCCTCCAGGCCACCCTCAGCAGCATCTGGCACATGACCCACAGGAACAAGTACTACTCCCCGTCTGCAAACTGCAGCTAGTGGGCAGAATGGGCATCATCTGTGCAGCTGGAAGCCAGTGATGTTGAAATGGGAGCAGATCCCCCAGCAAGAGCCCCTGAGGCCACCCCCTACCAAAGGAATAAAGATGTCAGCTGGCTTGTCAAGGCATGAAGGAAAGAAAGAAGGAAGGGAGGGAGGGAGAGAGGGAGGGAGGAAGGAAGGAGTAAGGGAGGGAGGGAAGGAGTGAGGGAGGGAGGGGGAGGAGGGGGAGAGGAGGGGAGGGAAAGGGAAAAGGGAAGGAATAGGGAAATGAAAGGGAAGGGAAGGCAAAGGGAAATGAGAAAGGGAAAGGAAGGGAAGGAAGATCCGAAAACACCGATTAGTTTAAAAACTTCTAAATCATCAAAATTGAAAATTTCTGGATTAAAATTGTGTCTAGCGTCACTAAAATTTTATAATAGATGGTCTGGTAAAAGTAAAAAAAACTTGTTTCCCCAATAAGAATTTATTAAGCACCTCCTACATGCCAGATACATGCAAGCCCTAATAACAGAGAGGTGAGCAAAATAACATAGTCCCTGCTCTTTCATTCGGAGTTTATAATCTGGTAGGGAAACCATCCTTAAACAAATACCACACAAGTAAATTTGTTATTATAAATCCTATTTAGTGCTGAAAAGAGAGAGTACAGACATACACGTGGTATGAGAGAACAGACAGGAGGACTATTTTTATGTTGGGGCTCAGAGAGCAGGAACATTAAGCCAAAACTCTAAGGACTAAAAGCATTAATCAGGAGGTAGCTGAGGTGCAGCGAGGCAGAAGAAAGAGCCTCCCTGGTTAACTCTAATGTTCAGGCAGGATGAGAACAACTGCATAGATAATTTCCTCTTCTCTTGGAATCTACGTGGCCACACTATCAGTTTACCTTGTACTTCACCGGCCACTTCTTCTCATGATTTCTTTTGCTGGTTATACCTTCTCTACTGATTTCTACATGACAGAACTCTACAGGATTTGCCCCAGTTCTCTCTTCTCTGTATTCCTACATTTGAGATTTCATCCACCCATGGCCTTATATGCAATCTATTCAAATAAATTCAAATAAATTTTAAAGACTTTATTGGCTTTATTCGATGATTTGTAAGTTTAGCACCATCCAATCTAAAAGACAGACAGGAACTCTGGGGAGCTGTACAAAATGAAAGACTTTTCATAGGCAGAAGAGAGAAGAAACAAGGAAGTCATAGGAGACAAAAAGCATATTGTTGCAAAGTTACTTTCCTTTTGCAGTTGGCAGGGGTCTATCAGGCAGTTTACCTAATTAGTGCAGTTCAGGCAATTCTTCATGAATGGCTTAAGATTCCATTTCTGGGAGAGCTGAAATTATGATTAAGTTAAATCTTGGTTTGGTGATGTGGGGCTTAGCATAAGCAGTTCCATTTTGAGTCTGTTGTCTTGTTTTTAACAGTGCTGACAAATTCTACCTCCTTTCTGACCTCAGATCCAAATATTCAACTACATGCTTCAGTCTCTACTTGAGTATAGGCAAAACATGCCTGACTTAACATGGCAACACTGAGTTCTCAATCCCCATCGGCCACTCTCTCTTATCTGCTCCCTCTCCAGAGGTCTGTATCCTTAGTAAATGGTCCCACCAACCACCAATCACATATGCCAGAAATCTATGAATCATTTTTGACACTTGCCTCTCCCCGACCCAATCAATTACTGAATCCTGTTGAACCTATTCTCAACCTGCTTCTACTTCTCTCCATCTCCAAGGCTGTAATCCTAATGCAAGTCATCATAATCAAATTGTGATATTATCCTGCCTAAAGCCCCTGAGGACTACCCATTGTGTTAATAATGAAGTTCTACCCGAGACCAATTAAACCACAAGCTCAGGGGATATTTTTCTCAGGGAAAATATCTGCGGCTTAGTTTTTTGTTGTTGTTGTTTGTTTGTTTGTTTGTTTGTTTAAAGATTTTTATTTATTTGACAGAGAGAAACACAGCCAGAGAGGGAACACAAGCAGGGGGAGTGAGAGAGGGAGAAGCAGGCTTCCTGCCAAGCAGGGAGGCTGATGTGGGGCTTGATCCGGGTCTCCGGGATCATGACCTGAGCCGAAGGCAGTCGCCCAACCAACTGAGCCACCCAGGCGCCCCTGTTTGTTTGTTTTTAATGTTCTCCGGGTGATTCTAAAATGCAGCCATTGTTAAAAAGTGTTGACCTACTTTGTTGAGAGTGTTGAAAGTTCCAGTAAAACTCTTTTCATTGGTGTAAGGCCCTTGGTGGCCCAAGCACCAGCACCTTCAGTGGCTGGTGGTGATAAAGCTAAATGGAAGGGAGCGAGGAGTGAATGAAAGTGAGGAAAGGTGACCAAGACTGGAGGTCATTCTTTCCAGAGACTTGGCTAAGAAGGATATCAGAGATACTGAATAAGAACTAGAAGGTTTTTCACCTCTAGCATTTTTAAAATGTGTAGGATCTGCACTGATTAATACATGAGATGAATTTTTAGTTAAATATAAAATACAGGCAAAGTCAAATTCCCAGCAGAAGAGTGGTGTGGGAACGTAGAAGAGCCCTGCACTGGTGTTCAGAAACTCTCCAGTGACATCTTGGCTTTACCACTTTCTAACGATGTGCTCTTAGACAAGTTAAGTTATCTAAGCCTCAGCTTTTTTTCTCTTTAAAATAGTGATCACAGGGGCACCTGGGTGGCTCAGTTGGTTAAGCGACTACCTTCAGCTCAAGTCATGATCCCAGGACCCACATCAGGCTCCCCACTCTGTGAGAGGACTGCTCCTCCCTCTCTCACTCCCCCTGCTTGTGTTTCCCCTCTCGCTGTCTCTCACTCTGTCAAACAAATAAATTAATTAAATCTTAAAAAAAAAATAAAATAAAATAGTGACCACAATACTTAGTTCAAGAAAGCTGCTATGAGATTTAATGAAATAGTATATGCAGAGAATATGTAGGACTTGGGACATAGTTCCCAAGTTCTCCACAGTCCTCTGATGCCCTTCAGTGGCTTCCTAGACAGTTTAGAACCCTATTCGTGCATCCCACCATAGGACCCTCATATGGCAGTGGCATATGCCCATATGGGCATTTCAATATATTTTGGCACTTTCTGCGCCTCTCCTCTACCACCAAACTTCATAATATCTTAAATCCCTTTACTCTACAATCTTAATCTAGCTGGACAGACATAAAGTAGGTAAAGATGCCCCAAATGAGATACAACAGCATCGTAGATAACATAAGTGCACTGCAAATGGGATATTCCAAACCTTAATATAAGGGTTTCTTAACATGCAAATTTCAAACATTGAGGCCAGAAAGAGCTGGTTACTAAACCAAGTGAACTGTTTAGCATATCCAAAATTGAACCGTGAAGTAGTATCCTAAGCTCCTACTTTATCTCACATCACAGTTTCACCAGGGTTATTCTTTCTGTGACATACAGGATCATCCCTTGGCTCAAAATCACTTAAAGTTTCTTTTCCTTCTCCCATCCTATTCTCCTTCAGCTGACAAAACATTCCTTGCCAGTGCCCCTATCCGTACCACTGTGGAGGGCTGTTAACACCAAAGAATATAATATATTCTCACACTTCTTCCTTTCCTATTCAGACATTACAGAAGGATTTTCTGCCTGAAAAATCTCTTGAGGCTCCAAAAGTAGAGAAAGATTTCTTCTTTCCTCTTCCTCCTCTTTCCCCTTCTCTCTCTTCTTCTCCTTCTCTCCCTGTACCTCCTCTCCCTCTTCTCCTTCTTCTTTTTCTGCAGAGGAGGGAGGTTGAGGCAATTTTCCTCTTTATTTTTTTTTAAAGATTTTATTTATTTGACAGAGAGAAACACAGCCAGAGAGGGAACACAAGCAGGGGGAGTGAGAGAGGGAGAAGCAGGCTTCCCACTGAGCAGGGAGCCCGATGTGGGGCTCGATCCCGGGTCTCCGGGATCATGACCTGAGCCGAAGGCAGTCGCTTAACCAACTGAGCCACCCAGGCGCCCCCCTCCTTAATTTTTTAACTGGAATTGTTACAGAGAAAACTGTAGATTCACAGGCAGTTGTAAGTAATAGTTGAGAGAGAGAAACTTGTACAGTTTCCACCAGTGGTAACATTTTCCAAAACTATAGAGTAACATATATTCAACTGGTATACTGACATTTATACTATTCCTCTATCTTATTCAGATTAAATTTCTCCAGTTTTACTTGTACTCATTTGTGTGTGTGTGTGTGTGTGTGTGTGTGTGTGTGTGTATGTATTAAGTACCACAGAATTTTGTCGCCTGTGTGGGTTGAAATATCTACCATCACAGATAATGAATAGTTCCAACACCACAAGGATCCCTCTTGTCCTTTTACAAACATACCCACAATTACTAATATGTTCTCCATTTGTAAAAGTTTGCCTCTTGTAAATGTTACATAAATGAATCATACAGCATCTAAGCTTTTGGGTTAGATTTGGAGATTCCTCCAAGTTATTGCAGATATCAGTAGCTCAATCCTTTTTATTGCTTAGTAATATTACATGGTATGCATGTACCATGGTTTGTTTAAACATCACCTGCTAAAAAACATCTGGGTTGTTTTTAGCTATTACAAATAAAACTTCTATAAACATTGTGTACAGGTTTTTGTATGAACGTAAATCTTCATGCTTCTGGGGCAAATGTGCAAGAATACAATTGATGGGTTAAATGGTAACTGCATGTTTAGTTTCTTAAGAAGCTGTTAAACTGCTTTCCAGAATGATTGTATCATTTACATTCCACCAGCAATGTGGTGTGATCCATGTTTTTACTTTCAGATCTTTTGTCCTTGTTTAGCCAAGGTGCTTTCAGAGGTGGATGGTTCATTAATGGCCCTCAGTCATGAAGGTTCTGGATCAAATTCTGAAAGCAGGAGGAAAAATAAAAGGAAACTGCTACTCTTTGGGTGATAATAATAGCTGGCATTTATTACACCCTTACCTGTATGCCAGGCACTGTGCTTAGAGGCTTTCTATGTACAAATCCACTTCTGACTCACAACAACTCTGTGGATAGGTTCTATCATCATTTCCAGTTTGGAAGCTGAGGCTTAGAAAGAAGTACCTTGTGCATGGCTACACAGCTAATTAGCGGCAGAGCTAGGATATGAACCTAGGGGGCTGTGCTCTCAACCAACACATTATAGCATCTCCCAAATAATAATGAAAGAAACATCATTATGTTTCCAGAAGCAGCTTTAGAGGTTACACTGCAGTTAGGACAATGTTTTCCTTTTTAAATATAAATGTATATTTTACCTTCTCTGAGAATTAAAGTATACCCTTGTAGAGTGTGTGTGTGTGTGTGTGTGTGTGTGTGTGTGTGTGTGTGATTCGATAGGTATGCACTGATTTTCCCCCAAAAACTGCACGCAACCCCAGCTGGTGTCTATTCCCATTCCCTGCACACTGTGCACACCTCAGGCAGCAAAAGAATAGTCCTTACCTGCGACTTGGGAGGAGACAGCAACATGCCCCAGACAGTACGAGAAGGAAATCAAGAGGGATTTACCTATTATGTCTCGGCGTGAATAGGAGATCTTGGCAAATGCTTTTTCTGTTGAACACAAGTGAGAGGAAAATAACTGATGTGATGATGATGCAAATATCTCACAGCATAAAATAATAACAATTAAAAGGGAGAAAAGATAAGGACAGATAAGAAAAGAAGATGAGGGACCAAGTCTGAAAGAAAACGTGACTCAAAAACTGAGAAATTTTCATTGTCAGTGTTTCGTACTCTATGAAAACGCAGTAAAACTTTGAAGACAAAAATGGTAAAAAAGCAGAGGTCAAACGGGATACAGCTAAGACTGCAACTTGAGGACCAAAACAACACCAGGAGAGAACTAATACACATGAAAGACAAAGATCAAATAAGCTGGAAGTGGAATCGCCGTGCTGACCAACAGGAAGGCTTGGTAACATCACCGCACGTTCAGAAAGAAAGGATAAAGGGTTTTGACAATTAGAGAGGAAGTCACAGATGTGAAACAGAGCTAGTGATGATCCTATACAAGGATAATTGGTGTCTCTGAAGTAGAGAACCAGACAAATGAAAGAGAAAACAAATATTTTTAAAAGAAAATTTGCTCAAACTAATGAAGAAGTAGTTTAGTATGTGAAATAGGCAGCCCATGTTCCAGGAAGAATTGATATAGATTTATTAAAACAGACACATAACCTAATTAGGCTAAGCACCTTGGGGGATTAAGAGGAAGAGTTAAAGGAATCCAGGTAGAAAAAAACAAGTCACCTACAAGAGAGCAGAATTTGGCTGGCTAGACTTCACTATAATCAATAAAGATAATAGCGCTCTGTCTACAAAATTCTGAAGGAAAGAAACTGTGACTTGGGAATAACCAGATGGCTTGTTGTTTGAGAATAAAGGTAACAGGTACACATTCTCAAATATGAGATGCTTTAGCAGATCCAGCCCTTCCCTTCTTGGGAAAGACTAACAGAGAGGAAATCAAGCTACACAAGAAATGAGTGGCTATACCAGGGGAAAGGCACTGATATTCTATTCAGTATTAAAAGGAGGCAGTGTATGTAGTGGGTATGTCAGGAGTTTGACCACCTGAGTTCAAAATCTGTCAATTCTTACTTTTGTCAATTCTTACTTTTGGCCTCTGACAAAAGCATTTAACCATCTCAATTCCCTTGCCAGAAGGATGAAGATGATAATGTTGTTGTGGGCAGCAAATGAAATAACCCATGTAAATTTCTTAGTACAGTGCCCAACATTAGACACTATTACAAAAAAAAAT
The DNA here is from genome assembly GCA_004023965.1 of Spilogale gracilis. Classification (NCBI taxonomy): domain Eukaryota; kingdom Metazoa; phylum Chordata; class Mammalia; order Carnivora; family Mephitidae; genus Spilogale; species Spilogale gracilis. Next base: position 39,541 of record PITA01011486.1, on the reverse strand, counting down.
TAAAACACAATTATGGCTCCAAAATTGTATGGTTTTTAATAATCTTTTATAAATCTTTTCCAATAATTTTATCTGTAATTTTAAGAACTATAGTATCTTTGTGGTGAAGAAATTTTAAAAATGCTGAACTCTGAAAAAGTGGTCAGCAAATTGGCAACACGGATACCTGTGTGGAAAGACTGGACATATGGGAGATAGGGTGAGAGGGAGAATTTTCATGGCTTTTCACTACATGTAGCTTTTGAAATGTGTACCACATGAATATATTATCTACTTTTTTAAAGCAACTAAAATTAATGAAACATTTACCTAAAATTTCCATATTTCTTTTATTTTCATCAGTTTCTTTCTTGACTTTTTCAAATCAAGTAGAATTACATTTAATAATTTCTGTAAAAGTAGCATGTAATATGGTTCCATTTTTGTAAAACCATTCCTCACCACACAGCCCTCCATCTGTACATATGCAAAGGAAGGGATCTGAAGTGATAGCTAATGTTAACAATGATTATCTCCTGGAAGATGAAATTTGGAGTATTTTTTTCTTACTTATATTTTTTAGAATTGCTTGAATTTTAAAATATGTATATATCATTTTTTAAATGCCATTGTTCTAAATAAAGAAAAATTGTTACCAATTATTACCTTGGTTGACAAAGAAGAACAAGAGGTTTCCTCCCCATCTTGTAAGAGACTGGGCCTCTGAATGCCAAAGGCCAGCCTGGAAGGCCCTTTATCCAGGCATTAACTCTTAATTTAGTAAATGCATTGGCAAGGAATTATTATTGTCCCACTGTGTGCCTTGATGATTTTTTAAGCAGGAGGCTGATGCCTTGAGCTACCTTCCTGCCAAACTGGACTACGTCTTGTTTCCCAATATGCTTTTGCTCCTGGTGTTCCAAGCACCTGAAAAGCCTCTGCCTCCTTGACCCTTCGATTGCATTTGTCCTCTAAAGCCATGGCAGAAACTGCATCTTCCATATACCATTGCCTAACCTGTCCACTCGATTCTTCCCGTTGAAGTCCCATAGCCCTTTTTCTTTTCTTTTCTTTTCTTTTCTTTTTTTTTTTTGGATTTTATTTTATTTATTTGACAGAGAGAAACACAGCTTGAGAGGGAACACAAGCAGGGGGAGTGAGAGAGGGAGAAGCAGGCCTCCCGTGGAGTAGGGAGTCCAATGCAGGGCTCGATCCTGGGTCTCCGGGATCATGACCTGAGCCTGAGCCGAAGGCAGTCTCTTAACCAATGAGCCACCCAGACGCCCCACCCCCCACCCCCGGGCCCATAGCCCATTTTAACAACTTTTTATCGTGATTCATTCATTCAACAAATTTTACTGAACACAACCTTGTGCCTTCTATTGGTTGGTATCCCATGTCTTACCCTTTGTCTATGCCACACTTATTTGGTACTGCTACAGCAGTCAGCATGATACCCTTTAAAGAATAAAAGAGAAAAAAGGTTTGTTGAATAATTAAATAAAGGTGCATTGTGAGATAATAGAAAATATATATGTTGGCTTCTGCCCCCTAGTTCCTAACCCAGAGCTCCTAAATCCCTCATAAATTCCTAAGTGAAGAGCACTAGGAGCATTTCTGTTCCAATTAGGTGACTCTGGGTAGATCCTAGATGGCTTCCGGATGGGGGCTAATCACCAGAAAGACCAAACCATGTTAGAAGTATAAATTTTCATCCCTGCCCCCATGCTCCAAAAAGAGGAGAGGGACTGGAAATTGAGTTAATAATTGATCGTGCCTACATGAGGAAACTTCCATAAAACTGAATAGGAGGTTTGGATAGCTTCCAGACTGGCAAACATATCCACACCAGGAAGGCGAAGCACCCTACTCCATGAGGACAGAGCTTCTGCACTTGGGACCCTCCCAGACTTCACCCTTTGTATCTCTTCATCTGGAAGTAGTCAACAGTTAAATGCTTCCCTGAGTTCTGTGTGCCACACTAGCAAATTAACTAAACCCAAGAGGAGGTTGTAGGAACCCCTGATTTGTGGCCATGTCAGACAGAAGTTATGAGTAACCAATGACTTGTGACGGGCATCTGTAAGAGAATGGGAGAAGTCCTATGGGGCTGAGCCCCTATCCTGTGGAATTGGACACTCTCCCCAGGTAGATGTGTTAGAACTGAGTGAAACTGTACCACACCCATCTGGTATGGGGAGAAGAACCTGCACATTTGGTGACCAGAAGAGTCAGAAAGAGGGGTTCTGTGTGACTGGTAGAGAGAACTGAGTCTTTCCTAGCACAAGCACTCAGTATTTGTTGAATTGAACTGACTGCTTTGTCCTTATACATTTTTCCAGCAAAAATCCTGAAAACTGACCTCGGGAAGACAACTTCTCCCTAGCCACCCAGTCCCTCATATCCAACATCTGCTCAGAGATAGCTTTCCAAAACAAGTTCACATTACTCAGGGTTTTCATTCCTTAACTGGCTCTTTATTTACAAAAAGCTACTCTCTCGGGGCACCTGGGTGGCTCAGTTGGTTGGGCGACTGCCTTCGGCTCAGGTCATGATCCTGGAGACCTGGGATCGAGTCCCACATCGGGCTCCTTGCTCGGCGGGAAGCCTGCTTCTCCCTCTCTCACTTCCCCTGCTTGTGTTCCCTCTCTCGCTGTGTTTCTCTCTGTCAAATAAATAAAATCTTAAAAAAAAAAAGCTACTTTCTCAAAACCTAAATAAAACCCATTTGTACATATAGTTGTATATCAATGATGAGATAATGTAGATAAATTTGAAACAAACACACAACAAATACAAAATAATGCACAGAATCAAGGGAATACTTTTATGAGATAATGAGGATTATATATGGAAACTCTTTGCCTTTGTTCTAGTCAAGGTTGTCTTTCCAAAATAGGATTTGTCAAAAAATCTATTCCCTCTAGCTCCCTCAGTGAACAAAAAGAGGATGTGCTGCCACCTACTGACGCCTGTGTGAAAATGTAGCACAGAAGGAAAACTTCAAATGGGTGTTTATGTTTATTTTAAACACAGTAATTAACACCTGCAAGACTCTTAACTGTAAGAGGGGCGGATAGTCATCATGCAGATTGGTTAAAATGTTAAAGAAAATCCATGGGTATGTGTGAATGACTACACAAATTTAAAGGTTAGAAAGCTTAGCTGCACACTTCAGGGGAGGATTGAAGCAACAGATGAATCATTCTGTTAACAAGAAAAAGGGACAAGAGAACATAAACATTTTTATACTAATATAAATTTGTGGTCCAATTGGTCTAACATTCTGTCACTGAGGAATTTTGTGCAGGAGGGATATGGTCATTTGTGAGGACAGGGTAGGCTCTTACTCACAGGAGGAATGATCTGTTTTTAAACAATTCTATTTCCCCCTTAATGACCCTTTACATATCTCTGGAATGAACCTAAATCCTTTTTTGAAAATATGCTTCCAGTTGGCCCACTTTTTGGGTGAGCAAAGTTTTCCAAATAATATCCATGAATAATGTAAGCAGAGGAGAGCAAGGACCTGAAATTTTATATTTCTGGTTCTTTGTGCAGTTCCAAGGACTTTATCAGTATTAGTTGAATGAACAAATAAGTAGAGCCTCTTTATATTTCTCTGGAATTTTCTGTATTTGAGCTCCAAGGAGTGCATCAGAATCCAAATGACCGTGTTTATAGGTTGCTTTGGTTATTTGGGCATTTCTGGTGAAAAATTAGCTTGGGCCTGAATCACTAAGATAACTCCTCAATTTTCCACTTCAGTCAACATCATTTATCAATTAGGTTTTTAGTGAATTGTAAACTGAAGTACAAAACTTGGCTTGGTGCTGAAGGGTAACTTTCAGTGTGTCACCCAGGAATGACATACTCTAAGTTGAGCCTATATCTAATTAGGAGGATTAGAAAGAGCTTTAAGAACAGTTTGCTTAGCCTTCATGATTAAAAGAAAATTATTTAGTTTGGGGGTGCACTTTCTTTCCCTTTTTTTCAGTCCACTAAAAGTAAACTCATATAGCCAAACCCAAGAAAGGGCCAAGCACTTTTACATTAAATCCATGGCCCCATAATCATGTGTTCACATTGGCTAGAAGCCCAAAAGATTATTGTCTGGATGTGTACTCTACCTGGGTTCTAAGGTGTGCATTGGCTAAGAAGATACAGACACGAGGCACGGAGGGTAACACCTGGAGCCATCACAATTTTTCTGGGATCTTTGTATCCAACTTAATGCACTTCACAATGTGTAAGTTAGAAAAGAGCACCTGCCTTAGAAGATAGTGGATTTAAACAGCAACAAGAAAGTGAACAAATGATTATAATATTTAAAGCCTCTTAAGAGTCAAAGGAGTATAAGACCACATCTGGTTGGAGGGATTTTGAATGACATCATGAAGGAAGTACAAAATGAATAGGTCTTTAAGAGTAAATAGAATTTTCTGTTTTGGGATTTGGATAGGAAATGAAAAAATCATTTTTTCTTTGGAGACACCAAATATGTCTGTGAAGTGGATGTGTTCAGTCTGGCTACTATCAGCCAACAGTCTTCACTAACAAAAAATGGCAACTAAGTTGGGACAGCAATGCAGTGTACAGCCTCAGGGGTCAGGTGCCTGCACCAAGTCCAGGCCCCATCACTTGTTTCCTGTGTGACTTTAAGCGAGTTATTTAGCATACCTGGTCCTCACCTGCCTTTTCTGTAAAATGCAATAGAAGGCCCTACTTTGTAGAATTGTTTTCAATTTTAAATAAAGAATCCATGTCCTGCAATCAATGCCTAGAATATAGTAAATGCTCAATAAACATTACTTATTGTATTTGGCAAGTCTGTACTTGAACTGAGCACTGGGAGGCTATCAAAGATTTCTGAGCAGAAGCGCCATATGTCTGAAGCTGAAACATTAGGGTGATTAACTTACTTATGAGATTTAATATGTGGAATTTAAGAAACAAAACAGAAGATCATAGGAGGAGGGAAAACAATAAGATAAAAGCAGAAGAGACAAACCACAAGAGACTCTATATAGGAAACTATAAGAAACAAATTGAGGGTTGCTGGAGGGGAGGGAGATGGCATAAGGGGATGGGTAACTGGGTGATGGACAGTAAGGAGGGCACTTGATGTAATGAGCACTGGGTGTTATATGCAACTCATGAAGACCTGAACTCTACCTCTGAAACTAGTAATACACTACTTATTAATTGAATTTAAATTAAAAAAAACTTATCAGTGAGACAAGATGAATCAAAGGAAGTTGGAGAAGCTACAATCAAGGATACCAGATGAAGAATTTTACAAGGGTCCAGAGAAGGAGTGAGAATCAGAATTATAGGTAAGGTGGTAGAAGATAGAAGGAGGAGGCCAGCCCAACACCAACTACAAATACAACAATATCTCCTAAAAAAGTATCACATTTTTAAAACTAAACTCCAGGTTCCTCTTTATAGCTGTGTATAAGAAATTCCACTTATATATTCCACAGAGACTTCAAACTCAACTTGTCTAAAATGTAATTTGCCATATGTGGTAGGCAGAATAATGGCCCCTCAAAGATGTCTACATCCTAAACCCCAGAAACTATGAATATGTTAAGTTATTTGGTCAAGGGGAATTAAAGTTGCTAATCAACTGAACTTAAACTAGAGACGTTATCCTGAATTATTTAGGTGGACTCAGTGTAATCACAAAAGTTCTCCTTCCTTCCTTCCTTCCTTCCTTCCTTCCTTCCTTCCTTCCTTCCTTCCTTCTTCCCTCCCTCTCTCCCTCCCTCCCTCCCTCCCTTCATTCCTTCCATTCTTTCTTCTTTCCTTTCTTTTTTAATACTCTCTAACCCAATGTGGGGCTTGAACTCACAACCCTGAGATCAAGAGTCATGTCCTCTACCAACCGAGGCAGTCAGGTGTCCCCACAAGGGCTCTTAAAGGTACAAAAGGGGAGTTGCAGGGAGATTGGTAGGGAAGAATGGTCAGAGACATACAGTGTTATAGGCTTTCAAGATGAAAGGAAGGAGAGTCAGACACAAGCCAAGGAATGTTGGCAGCCTGTACAAAATAGAAACAAAGAAATGGATTCTCTCTTAGAGTCTAGAAAAAGGAATACAGCCCTGCTGACATTTTGATTTTAGTCTAGTAAGATCCAAGTCAGATTTATAACCAATAGAACTGTAAAAATAATAAGGTCATGTTGTTTTAAGCCATTAAGTCTATGGTAATATGTCACAGTAGCAATAGAGAAATACATCATTTCTACCTGAAATCTCAGTCTTCAGGTATTTTGTTTGTTTTGGAGAGTAGCACTTTCTTTGGCCATATTAATTTTTTTTTTCTCTCAGAAGATTTTAGAATGTCTATAAGTTCACAGAATGTCAAAATAAACTGTATATTGTTGGGGCACCTGGGTGGCTCAGTTGGTTAAGCGACTGCCTTCGGCTTAGGTCATGATCTCGGAGACCCGGGATCGAGCCCCATATCGGGCTCCCTGCTCGGCTGGACGCCTGCTTCTCCCTCTCTCATTCTCCCTGCTTGTTTTCCCTCTCTGGCTGTGTTTCTCTCTGTGAAATAAATAAAATCTTTAAAAAAAATAAACTATATATTGTTAAAATTTCAAGATATAAATACGAACATACAATTCTTACATTTAAAGGGGAGGGGTACAGAAACTTGGCAATATTTCTTCAGAACATTCAAGGTCTAACACTTTCACATATTTGCTTTCTCTAATAAAATCTATGCAAGCCTGTTTGCTTTTACTTAATTTAACACAGTTAAGAGAATGTAGCATTTTTTTTATTAGCTAATAGATTTGTAACACAGAGTAAACATTGTTTTTCCCTGTGTTTTGAGGGAGGCTGGATGAAATTGGGTTAATAATATGTTGCCTAAACTGCTGTTTACCTAAATTCTATTTCTTAACTGATTCCTTATCAATTTTCAGTGTACCCTTCACTTTAAATTAGCTATCTTTCTTAGAAAATAGTTTGCTTCCCTGTGTAAAAGGCATCTTCTTTGTTTTTAGTGGTTAAAATATTGAGCAGCTACTGATTCTCTTCATCTCTACATTTTGTATTTTTACTTCTATTTACTAGTATTTTTGAAGAAAACAGAGAAATAGGAATGTGGTAAGATGGTAGACCAGGAAGATATAGAGAATTCTTCCCACAGACATTTAGAAAACAAAAATAAAAGTAAGTGTGCATCTCTGTTGGTAGGAATGCAAGTTGGTGCAGCCTTTTTGGAAAACAGTGTAAAGATTCCTCCAAAAACTAAAAATAGAGCTACCATATGACCCTGCAATTGCACTCCTGGGTATGTATCCCAAAGATACAGATGTAGTGAAAAAAAGGGCCATATGTACTCCAGTGTTCATTGCAGCAATGGCCACAATTGCCAAACTGTGGAAAGAGCCAAGGTGCCCATCAACAGATGAATGGATAAAGAAGATGTGGTACATATATACAATGGAATACTATGCCTCCATCAGAAAGGATGAATACCCAACTTTTGTAGCAACATGGACTGGACTGGAAGAGATTATGCTGAGTGAAATAAGCCAAGAAGAGAAAGTCAAGTATCACATGGT
>PITA01011486.1:0-31880 GCA_004023965.1 Spilogale gracilis | reverse complement strand
ATATAAGGAGTAATATAGAGGACAGTAAGAGAAGGAAAGGAAATGGGAAGTAGGGTAAATCAGGGAGGGAAATGAAACATAAGAGACTTTGGACTCAGAAACAAACTGAGGGTCTTGGGGGGCTGGGGGGATGGGTGAGCCTGGTGGTGGGTACTGAGGGCACATATTGCATGGAACACTGGATGTGGGGCATAAACAATGAATCTTGGAACACTGAAAATAAATCAATTAATTTTTAAAAAAAGTAAGTGTGCATCTGAGCGTGAAAAAAAAGGCGGAGTAAATTCCAGGTGCAGAAATGAAACAGGAACTGAAAACTAGAGCAGTAATTATATAAGCAGATGCTGCAACTCTGGGGAGTGTTTACTAGTCACCATAATCCTTTTTGTTTTAACATCTCAAGGAGCAATAATAGATGAATTTTTCAGGCCCTTGTGAGGTTGGTGTGTGTGTGGTGTGGGGGGAGAGTTGGAACTGAAATCTCTGCTTTAAAAAACCTGGAATCTCAAAGGGCTACCCCTCACTGAAACTACACTCTAGAAAAGCAGGAGGCAGGCAAGGAAGTCATTTTCTCTCAGTGAAAAAACATGCCCCTGAGAAATCAAACCCCTGGTTCTGGGCCTTGTGCAAGCCCAGCATGGAAATCATTCAACACTCATGGTTTAAAAACTCCCATGCCAAGAAATGAGCATTAAAACTGTTCCAGGCAAGTACCTCCCTGTTTGTGTAGCACACACAGCTACTATAGAAGGGTACTCCCTCAACACGCATCACATATAATTATCAAAAAACAAACAAGGCTACAATAAAAAATAACCAAGCGTTAAGAAACAACCCGCCACTAGTGAGTGCCAAAAGACACAGAAAATAAGACATAGTCAAAGGCTTGAGATGAAAAAACAGCCAGAAAATGAGTATGAGACTATAAAACCATTAAGTTTAAAATTATTAGAATCATATATTATTAAAATACTAAGAAAAGAAGACCCTAATATAAAATTTGAGATTTTAGGGGTGCCTGGGTGGCTCAGTTGGTTAAGCAACTGCCTTTGGCTCAGGTCATGATCCTGGAGACCTGGGATCGAGTCTCACATCAGGCTCCCTGCTCGGCAGGAAGCCTGCTTCTCCCTCTCTCATTCCCCCTGTTTGTGTTCCCTCTCTGGCTGTGTTTCTCTCTGTTGAATAAATAAAATCTTTAAAAAAAATAAAAAATAAAATTTCAGATTTTATAAAGCACTAAATAGAACTTTTAGAAAGAAAAAAAATATATAGTCCTTGAGAACTGGTAATACATGGCACATTTAACATAGGCCTTTATGTCTACTCCTGAAACCCCACCAAAATGAGAATGAAATTAAAAAGGCTTAACCATGTAAGGACAAGACAATAGGAGCAAAGATAACAAGTGCCAACAGAAATTTTATAAGCTGGAACTCAGATCTACAAATAGCAATTGGTGGGTTATTGGTTTGGAGACAACTTACATCCAAATCTATGCTGTTGGTGGTAAGAGGAAGACAGGTGGGGAGCAAAAGCTACAAAAAAGCAAGGTAAAAGTCTCAGAATTGAGGCACTAGGGGTACTAAAGGGCTTGAGGGACTGGTTGGAAGCCTTTACAAGGTAGGATTCAATCCTCCAAATACTCTCCTAGCACCCAAGTAGTCAAGCAACTACTTTTAAGCCATCAGGCAGAAGACGGAAAATTAAACCAAATAAGCTCTGGACTAGGGGACACGAGTTTGGCTGAAGGCATGTACTGAAAATAGAAGAATTATAAGAAAGTTTACCCATGGGGCAGTGAGATGTCACTTCCCTCCAGTATCTGCCCCTGCCCATCCCAGTTCTCAGAATGCTGGCAACCATGTTTATACACACACCAAAAACAAATAGAAAACCTTAAAAGTAAGAATAACCAAAAAATACAGAACAAGGAGTAAAAATTAGGCACTTATCAGTTTCCCAACAGCAACATTCAAGATGGATGATCAAACATTCCAGTTTGCCCAGGACTGAGGGGACTCCCAGGACTTAGGATTTTTAGTTCTGAAACTGGAAAGTCCCAATAACTAGGACAACTAAGTCACTGTAATTCAAAGCCAGAGGACAACAAGAGTATTTTGAAAGTGCCAGAGGAGGGGCGCCTGGGTGGCTCAGTTGGTTAAGCAACTGCCTTCGGCTCAGGTCATGATCCCGGAGACCCGGGATGGAGTCCCACATCAGGCTCTCTGCTCATCGGGAAGCCTGCTTCTCTCTTTCTCACCCCCCCTGCTTGGTTCCCTCTCTTGCTGTGTTTCTCTCTGTCAAATAAATAAAGTCTTTTAAAAAAAGAAAAAAAAAAGAAAGTGCCAGAGGAAAAGAACTGTATACTTTGAATTCTATATGGCTCAAGTATCTTTCATGAAACTAAGGCATTTTCAAACAGCTAAAACTAAAAGAGTTTACTGTTTGGAGAGTCTTCCTAAAGAACTAGTAAAGGATACATATTTTAGACAGCTGCAAGTTGAACCCAAAAGAATGAAGTGAAATGCAAAAGCAATTCTGCAAGTAAATTGTTGAACATTTATTTAATCTAAGTAATCGTAGGCTGTATAGAATAGTTATAAGAAGAATGACTTATTAAAGGATATTAAAACAATATGATAATAAAGTATTAAAAGCCACAGGGGAGTATTGGGAATCCTTGTATCTTTCCAGGAGTGAAGTAGAGATATTGATTAAATCAGACAGTAAAACAACTATGCATGCTAAAAGTTTAACAGTGATGAATAAAGACTAGGTATAGAACATAGCTTCTAAATCAAGGAGAAAAAAGGTAAATGGGGGGAGATATTAAAAAAAACTCATTTCAGTAGAAGAAAAGATGGGAGAAAGCAAAGAAAAAAGCATCATAAGTAGTAAGTGAAACTGAAGTGGCAGAAAATAAATACCTACATTTCACTAGTCAATGTAAATACAAATGAACTAAACTTTTGAGTTAAGATATAGATTATAAGATTGAGTTATAAAAATGTATAGCTATACAGTGTTTATAAGATACTCAAAACGTAAGATGGAAAGGCATACAGTAAATCTGGCAAACAGTAATAAAAAAAGGTATTACTATATTAAAACTAGAAAATGATTTTCAAAACAGTATGGTAGGGTGCCTGGGTGGCTCAGTGGGTTAAAGCCTCTGTCTTTGGCTCAGGTCAGGATCTCAGAGTCCTGGGATCCAGGCCTGCATCGGGCTCTCTGCTCAGCAGGGAGCCTGCTTCCCCTCTCTCTCTGCCTGCCTCTCTGCCTACCTGATCTCTCTCTGTGTCAAATAAATAAATAAAATCTTTAAAAAAAAAAAAAAGTATAGGGGTGCCTAGGTGGCTCAGTTGGTTAAGCAACTACCTTCGGCTTAGGTCATGATCCCGGAGACCCGGGATCGAGTTCCACATTGGGCTCCCTGCTCGGCAGGAAGCCTGCTTCTCCCTCTCTCATTCCCCCTGCTTGTGTTCCCTCTCTGGCTGTGTTTCTCTCTGTCAAATAAATAAAATCTTTAAAAAAAAAAGTATGGTATTGGCATAAAAACAGAAATATAGATCAATGGAACAGACTAGAAAACCCAGAAATTAACCCACACATATATGGCCAATTAATTTATGACAAAGGAGTCAAGAAGATACATGAATACAAGAATGAACATAGAAGAATATATGGTGAAAGGAGGCACCTAGGTGGCTCAGTTGGTTAGGAATCCAACTCCTCGTTTTGGCTCAGGTCATGATCTCATGGGTTGTGAGATCAAGCTCTATGTCTGGCTCCCCGCTCAGCAGGGAGTCTGCATGAAGATTCTCACCCTGCGACCCTCCCCCAACTTGCACATGAACTCTTTCTCTCTCAGAGAGAAAGAAAGAAAGAAAGAAAAAAAGAAAGAAAGAAAGAAAGAAAGAAAGAAAGAAAGAAAGAAAGAAAGAAAGAAAGAAAGAAAAAGAATATGTGGTGAAAGGACAATCTCAATAAATGGTACTGGGAAAACTGGACAGCCACATGCATAAGAATTAAAGGCATCATTATCTTATACCATCCACACATCCACACACACACACACACAAAACCCTCAAAATGGATCAAAGTCTTGAATATAAGACACGAAACCATAAAACACAGGCAGTAAGTTCCTTGACATTGGTCTTGGCAATGACTTTTTGGATTTGACACAAAAAAAACCAAGGCAACAAAAGCAAAAATAAAACCAAACTAAAAAGTTGTGCACAGCAAAGGAAACAATCAACAAAATGAAATGGCAACCTATTAAATGGAAAATATATTTGCAAATCATATAACTGGTAAGGGGTTAATATCCGAAATATAGAAAGAACTCATACAACTCAAAACCAAAACACCAAACAACCCAATTTAAGAATGGGCAGAGGATCTGAACAGACATTTTTCCAAAGAAGGTATGCAGATGGCCAACAGGCACATGAGAATATGTTCGGCATCATCAGTCATCAAGTAAAAATAAATAAATAAAACCCACAGGAGATAGCACCTCATACCTGTTAAAATGGCTTTTATAAAAAAAAAATAGCAAATAACAAGTGTTAGCAAGGATGAAGAGAAAATGGAAACCTTTTGCACTATTGGTGGGAATGCAAACTGATACAGTCACTATGGAAAACAGTATGGAGGTTCCTCAAAAAATTAAAACTAAAACTACCATATGATCCAGCAATTCTACTTCTAGGTATTTATCTGAAGAAAAGAAAAAGCCTATTTTATAAAAATATGTGCACTCCCCTGTTCATTAAAGCATTATTTACAATAGCCAAGACATGGAAACAATTTAAATGTCCATCAGTGGATGAATAAAGAAAATGTGAGATATATATGTAAAAAGGAAAGATGGAATATTATTCAGTAATTAAAAAGAATGACATCTTGGGGCACTCAGAGGGTTAAGCCTCTGCCTTCAGCTCAGGTCATGATCCCAGGACCCTAGGATCGAGTCCCATATCGGGCTCTCTGCTCAGCAGGGAGCCTGCTTTCTCCTCTTTCTCTGCCTGCCTCTCTGCCTATTTGTGGTCTCTCTCTCTGCCAAATAAATAAATAAAACCTTTAAAAAAATGAAATTTGGGCGCCTGGGTGGCTCAGTTGGTTAAGCGACTGCCTTCAGCTCAGGTCATGATCCTGGAGACCCAGGGTTGAGCCCCACATCAGGATCCCTGCTTAGTGGGAATACTGCTTCTCCCTCTCTCACTTCCCCTGCTTCTGTTCCCTCTCTGGCTGTGTTTCTCTCTGTCAAGTGGATAGATAAAAATCTTTTTTAAAAAAAATGAAATTTTGTCATTTGCAACATGGATGGATCTTGAAGGCATTATGTTAAGTGAAATAAGTCAGACAAAAAAAGATAAATACCATATGATCTCACTTATATATAAAATTTAACCCCTGCCCCCCCAAAATAAAATGAGCTCATGGATATAAACAATTGGACTGGTGGTTGCTAGAGGCAGGGAGTCAGAGGTAGGCAAAAGGGGTGAAGGAAGTTAGAAAGCACCAAGTCCAAAATTTCCAATAATAAATGCATAAATTGGACTATAATGTACAGCATGCTGATTATAGTTAATAATACTATGTTGCATATTTGAAAGCATCTGGGAAGGTGGATTTTGAAAGTTTTCATCACAAGAATATTATAACCATGTGTAGCAACAGATATGCACTAGACTCGCTGTGGTGATCATTTTGCAATATATACATGTATTAAATTATTATGTTGTACATTTTGTTAAAAAATCAAATTCAGCTGAGTAAATCTGATGATCAAACTGGCTTTATGAATAAGTCATGAAGTGGGTAGCATCCCATATAGCAAGCAGAAAGGAACTCCAAGGAGTTGTATAAAATAGAAGGTTTCTATAGGAAGAGGAAGGGTGGGACAAGGAAATTAAAAGAGTAGATTATTTTTGGTAAGGTTACCTTCTTTTAGAGGTAGGCAAGGATCTTATCATGTAGATTACTTCACTAGCGCTAATCAGGAAATTTTAGACTGATCCTTTAAAAATTCTACTCCTGGGGGAGGGAGAAACTGCATTTAGGGTTTAGTATTATGTCTTGGTGGGACTTAGCGAAAGTGACTCCACTTGTATTTTATTTTTTTCTCTCATAACTGAGTTTTTAATGGTTGTTTGAGAACAGTACAGGCATTTCAATTTGTACACAATTCTTTTTTTTTTAAATATTTTTTATTTATTTATTTGACAGAGAGAGATCACAAATTGGCAGAAAGGCAGGCAGAGAGAGAGGAGGACACAGGCTCCCCGCTGAGCAGATAGCCTGATGTGGGACTTAATCCCAGGACCGTGAGATCATGACCTGAGCCAAAGGCAGAGGCTTAACCCTCTGAGCCACCCAGGCACCCCTGTACACAATTCTTAATGTACATACCAAAAATCTAAAAAATCATGTACTTGTTCTAAAAGATATTCCAGTGACTTTCCAGCTTACATTTGGAGGCAAATTTTCCTCAGCCGTATATCAAGTACCAATACCCTCAAATGCTGATATACTGTTACAGTGTTAATTCTCCTTAGTTCACAATTTAATATCATATATATGCATATACTACATACTTAAATTTTTAATTTTGTATAGCACATTAACAGAGTTACTAGGAAAACTGGACTACCATGACTAAGATGTTACAGAGTACACAAGAATTCTGACAGGGAGAACCAAGATCTAGGAATGGTTTTCTTTAGGCAATAATTCTACCAAAACAACATGGGAATAGGAGTAACTTAAAATAGTCAATACATATTAAATGCACAGCTGACTCTAAATTGCTATTTGGTATGCTTGGTATTATAGGATATAAAAACTACCCCATCTATGGAATGTTGAGCAGATACCCAAGACAGTCGAAGCCTCCCACATTCACTATCCCACTATTTTCTGGTTGTACCAAAAAATAAACAGCCAGCAGATGATTTTACCTCTTAAAAAAAAAAAAAGCATTTATAGCTCTTTGGGGCCTGCCGCAGAAACAAGATGACGAAGGGGACGTCATTTTTCGGAAAGCATCGCAATAAGATGCACACGTTTGCTGCCGCTGTTGCTCAAAGGCTTACCACCTTCAGAAGTCCACCTGTGGAGGCGCCTGGGTGGCTCAGTTGGTTAAGCGACTGCCTTCAGCTCAGGTCATGATCCTGGAGTCCTGGGATGGAGTCCCACATCGGGCTCCCTGCTCGACGGGAAGCCTGCTTCTCCCTTTCTCACTCCCCCTGCTTATGTTCCCTCTCCGGCTGTATTTCTCTCTGTCAAATGAATAAAAATCTTAAAAAAAAAAAAAAAAGAAGTCCAACTGTGGCAAATGTGGCTATCCTGCCAAGCACAAGATAAAGTATAACTGGAGTGCCAAGGCTAAAAGATGAAACAACCCTGGGACCGGTCAAATGAGGCACCTAAAAATTGTACACCACAAATTCAGGCATGGATTCCATGAAGGAACAACACCTAAGCCCAAGAGGGCAGCTGTTGCTGTCCAGTTCATCTTAAAGATTTCAATGATTAGTCACACAATAAATGTCCTGGTTTTAAAAAAAAAAAAGAGCATTGACACTTAAAAAATGGGATGAGGTGGGATTCCCTCCTTCTTAAAAATGTGTCTAGAGGGGCACCTGGGTGTCTCAGTTGGTTAAGTGACTGCCTTCAGCTCAGGTCATGATCCCAGAGACCCGTGATCGAGCCCCACATTGGGCCCTCTGCTCAGCGGGAAGCCTGCTTCTCCCTCTCTCACTCCCCCTGTTTGTGTTCCCTCTCTGGCTGTGTTTCTCTCTGTCAAATAAATAAAATCTTTAAAACAAAATGTGTCTAGAGCTACTGAAAAACTTGTATTTACAAAATAGTTGATAAAAATATTCCTCTGGATTGTACAAGAAGGGAGACAGGGACCACTGATAAGACATGGTATGTGATATTAATCAGATTTGACTTCTTTTTCTCCTGCTTCATTGGAGGTTGGACTCTCCTCATTCTTAGTTTCTCTATTTTCTGCAGGTAAGTCTTTTGTTTCTTGGTTAGCCAAGACAGTTTATCCATAAATAATTCTATTCAATAGTTAAAATAAATGAATCACAGCTACATGTACAAATATGCATACATTTCAAAAGCATAACAAGTAGTAAAAAGAGAAAGTTGCAAATAGACTTGAGCTACAAATCATCATATAAGTGTCAAATCAAAACACATAAAACTCCAATATATACTGTTTGTGGCTGGATAAAGTCATGTAGCATCAGTGCATGGGACTGAGATACAACGACTTCAGGGAAATAATTACCTTTGGGAAAGGAGGGGTGTGATGGAGTCAAGGACTCTACAGATAGAGTTATCTGCAATGTTTTAGTTTTTTAGGTGAAAGATACAAAGAAAATAAGGGGAAATATTAGCAGCTATTAAATCTTAGCAGTGAGTACACACAGTGGATTAAAAATGGCCATGAATTCTTTGATGCTCTTCCCTTCAATAGACTGTATTGACTCTTATCCCTTTCTGTTGATTCTGCATGGGCTCATTTTTAAGCCAAAGCTGTAAGAAACGGAGTTTCTACTTTTGTCTCTTGAATGTTCCCTTTGAGGAAAAACCAAAGTTTGACTACTCTAAAGGTCACATCCTATGAGGAAGCCCAAGCTAGCCATGTGGAGATGATGTGCACAGAGTGAGAGAAAGAGGTGCCCAGCTGCTCCCAACCATCATAGCCCAGGCAACACCAAGCAAGTTAGTGAAGAAGCCATCTTGGACATAAGAGGCCCAGGAGATGCAATGTAAGCAGAAGTGAGGAACCTGTCCCAACTTTCAAAAGCTGTTGGAGCCACAATCATAAAAGCTGAAGCCCTTTCAAACAAGCTATCTCCTCTGTGCTTAGCCAGAATTCCTTCTGATCCACCATATCATGAGCATAAGTTCCACTTTAAGTCTCTCTCTTTGGGGACGGTGTGCTGCATAGCAACAAATAACCAAACAGCACATGAATTGTGATATTATTTTCTGTACCTCATATTTAAAATAATTTACACTCATTTTTTTTTAAATGTTTTAAAAGTAGAGGTCGGGAAGATGGAGGAAGGCCAAGTGACCCCATTTTGGGGAGTCCCCTGAAGTGAGCTCACTTCCTGCAAAAAACACTACAAGAACACTGTGAGCACCCATGAAATCAGCCTGAAATGTGATATTTCGCACTTCTGGATCACCGCGGGGGACAAGGAGCATCGGCAAAGAGCAACGAACTCACCTGGATAGTGGCTGATATATTTAGCTATACACCCCCTCAACCACACCTCCCCACAATGACTCAGAGGAGGAACATCCAACAGAAGAAGAACCCTGAGACTGCAACCCTAGTCACAGAATACTGGAAATGAACATAAACAATATGACAGAAATGGAATTCAGGGCAGCAATCATCCAAACAATGGCTAACTTGGAAAAGAACATTAGTCTCAAAATGGAAGCCCTAATAACAGAAGTGAAAGTGGAGGTTAGAAAGGCTATTAATGAGATGCAATCTAATTTAAATATGTTAACAGCTAGAGTAAGTGAAGCTGAAGATCATATCAGTGATTTAGAAGACAGATGGATTAAGAAGGAGGAGCAAGAGAAGTCTTGGAGCAAACAGCTAAAATCCCATGAAAACAGAATAAGGGAAATAAATGATGCCATGAAATGCTCCAATATCAGAATTATTGGAATCCCTGAAGGAGTTGAGAAAAAGAGAACTCTAGAAGATATAGTTGAACAAATCATTGATGAAAATTTCCCTAATCTGGGGAATGAAACTAATGTTCATGTCCTAGAGGCAGAGAGGATACATGAGGCCAGAAAAACTTCCAGGCACATAGTTGTGAAATTCATGAATCATAAACCCAAAGAATATATCTTAAGGGCAGCTAGGGGAAAGTGATCCCTTACCTACAGAGGGAGGACCATCAGAATAATGTCAGACCTTTCCACAGAAACCTGGCAAACCAGAAAGGACTGGCAAGACATATTCAGGAAATTACATGACAAAAATATGCAACCAAGGATAATGTACCCAGCAAGGTTGACTTTCAAAATGGAAGGAGAAATAAAGAGCTTCCAGGACCTCCAAAGTCTAAAAGATTATGCAACCACCAAGCCAACACTACAAGAAATATCAAGAGGGGTTCTATAAAAGAGAAATGAACACAAGAGTGACACAGAACGGAAATTTACAGAGGTAATCTATAGAAACATGAACTTCACAGGCAACATGATGTCAATACAAACGTATCTATCAATAATCACTCTCAATGTGAATGGCCTAAATGCTCCAATAAAAAGGCACAGGATCGCAGACTAGATAAAACGACAGGACCCATCCATATGCTGTTTACAAAAGACACATTTTGAATCTAAAGGCACTTCCAGATTGAAAGTGAGGGGATGGAGGAAGATCTTTCATGCCAATGGACCCCAAAAGAAAGCCGGGGTAGCGATTCTCATATCAGACAAATTGGATTTTAGTCTAAAGACTGTAGTCAAAGACACAGAAGGACAATACATCATTCACAAAGGGTCTATACATCAAGAAGATCTAACAATTGTAAATATTTATGCCCCCAACATGGGAGCAGCCAACTACATAACCCAATTGTTAAGCAAAATAAAGAGTCATATTGATACAAATACATTAATTGTAGGAGATCTTAACACATCACTCTCAGCAATGGACAGATCATCTAAACAGAAAATCAACAAAGAAACAAGAGCCCTGAATGACACATTGGACCAAATGGATCTCATAGATATATTCAGAACATTCCACCCTAAAACAGCAGAATATTCATTCTTCTCGAGTGCACATGGAACTTTCTCCAGAATAGACCACATACTAGGTCACAAATCAGGGCTCAACCGATACCAGAAGATTGAGATTATACCCTGCATATTCTCTGACCACAATGCCGTGAAACTGGAACTCAACCACCACAAAAAGTTCAGAAGAAAATAAACCACTTGGAAGCTAAAGACGATCCTGCTCAAGAATATGTGGATCAACCAGGAAATCAAAGAAGAACTGAAACACTTCATGGAAACCAATGAGAATGAAGATACATCAATCCAAAACCTATGGGATACAGCAAAGGCAGTCAGTCCTAAGGGGGAAATAGATAGCCATCCAAGCCTCACTCAAAAAAATTGAAAAATCCCGAATACACCAACTGTCATTATACCTTAAAGAACTGGAAAATCAACAAAAAATTAGACCAACCCCCCCCCCCACAAGACAGGAAATAATTAGGATTAGAGCAGAGATGAATGAATCAGAAACTAGAGATACAGTAGAACACATCAATGAAACTAGAAGCTGGTTCTTTGAAAGAATCAATAAGATCAATAAACCATTGGCCAAACTAATCCAAAAGAAAAGGGAGAAGACCTAAATTAATAAAATTATGAAGAAAGGGAAGAGATCACGACTAACACCAAGGAAGTAGAAACAATCATCAGAAATTACTATCAACAATTATATGCCAATAAGTTTAACAACCAAGAAGATATGGATACATTCCTAGAAACCTATACACTTCCAACACTGAAACAGGAAGACATTGAAAATTTGAATAGACCTATATCTAGTAACGAGATTGAAGGAGTGATCAAAAACCTCCCCCAAAACAAGAGTCCAGGACCAGACTAGCATTCCCTGGGGAATTCTACCAAACATTCAAAAAGAAATAACACCTACTCTTCTGAAACTGTTTCAAAAAATAGAAACAGAAGGAAAATTTCCAGACTCTTTCTATGAAGCCAGCATTACTCTAATTCCCAAACCAGACAAAGACCCCATCAAAAAGGAGAACTTCAGACCAATATCTCTGATGAATATGGATGCCAAGATTCTCAACAAGATCCTTGCTAACAGGACCCAACAATACAATAAAAAGATTATCCATCATGACCAGGTGGGATTTATCCCAGGGATGCAAGGGTGGTTCAACACTCGCAAATCAATCAACGTGACAGAAAAAATCAATAAGAGAAGAGAGAAGAACCACTTGCTACTCTCAATTGATGCATAAAAGGCATTTGACAAAATACAACATCCGTTCCTGATCAAACTCTTCAAATTATAGGGATAGAGGGAACATTTCTCAACCTCATAAAATCTATCTACGAAAAACCCACAGCAAATATCATTCTCAATGGGGAAAAACTGACAGCCTTCCCTCTGAGATCAGGAACAAGACAAGGATGCCCGCTCTCACCACTACTCTTCAACATTGTGTTAGAAGTCCTAGCAACAGCAATCAGACAACAGAAAGAAATAAAGGTATTCAGCTTGGCAAAGAAGAAGTCAAAATTTCTCTCTGCAGATGACATGATACTTTATGTGGAAAACCCGAAAGACTCTACCCCCAAACTACTAGAACTCATACAACAATTTGGTAACGTGGCAGGATACAAAATCAATGCACAGAAATCAGTTGCATTCTTATACACTAACAATGAAAATATAGAAAGGGAAATCAGAGAATCAATTCCATTTACTATAGCAACAAAAACCATAAGATACTTAGGAATAAACCTAACCAAAGAAATCAAGGATCTGTACTTGAGGAACTACAGAATACTCATGAAAGAAATTGAAGAAGACACAAAAAGATGGAAGAGCATTCCATGCTCATGGATCGGAAGAATAAACATTGTCAAAATGTCTATACTGCTGGGCGCCTGTGTGGCTCAGTGGGTTAAAGCCTCTGCCTTCAGCTCAGGTCATGATTTCAGGGTCCTGGGATCGAGGCCCGCATCAGGCTCTCTGCTCAGCAGGGAGCCTGCTTCCTCCTCTCTCTCTGCCTGCCTTTCTGCCTACTTGTGATCTCTCTCTCTGTCAAATAAATAAATAAAATATTTTTAAAAAATGTTTATACTTCCCAGAACAATCTATACTTTCAATGCCATTCCGATCAAAATTTCACCAACATTCTTCAAAGCATTGGAACAAACAATCCTAAAATTTATATGAAACCAAAAAAGACCCAAAATCGCTAAGGAATTGCTGAAGAAGAAAAACAAAGCTAGGGGCATCTTGTTACCTGACTTCAGGCTTTATTACAAAGCTGTGATTACCAATACAGCATGGTACTGGCAGAAAAACAGAGAAATAGACCAATGGAACAGAGTGGAGAGTCCAGATATGGACCCACAAATCTGTGGTCAAATCATCTTCGACAAAGCAGGAAAAAATATCCAGTGGAAAACAGTCTCTTCAATAAATGGTGCTGGGAAAATTGGACAGCTACATATAGAAGAATGAAACTAGACCATTCTCTTACACCACACACAAAGGCAAACTTGAAATGGATGAAAGACCTCAACATGAGGCAGGGATCCATCAAAATCCCGGAAAAGAACATACATAGGCAGTAACCTCTTTGACATCCGCCACAGCAACTTTTTTCAAGACATGTCTCCAAAGGCAAAGGAGACAAAAGCGAAAATGAACTTTTGGAACTTCATCAAAATAAAAAGCTTCTGTACAGCAAAGGAAGCAGTCAACAAAACAAAGAGACAACCCACAGAATGGGAGAACATATTAGCAAATGACACTACAGACAATGGGCTGATATCCAAGATTTATAAAGAACTTCTCAAACTCAACATCCAAAAAGAAGATGAACTCATCAAAAAATGGGCAAGAGACATGAAGAGGCACTTCTCCATAGAAGATATACAAATGGCTAACAGACACCTGAAAAAATGTTCAGCCTCACTAGCTATCAGGGAAATTCAAATCAAAACCACACTGAGATACCACCTTACACCAGTCAGAATGGCCAAAATTAACAAGTCAGGAAACAACAAGTGTTGGAGAGGCTGTGGAGAAAGGGGAACTCTTACACTTTTGGTGGGAATGTAAACTGGTGCAGCCGCTTTGGAAAACAGTGTGGAGATTCCTTTAAAAATTAAAAATAGAACTACCCTATGACCCTGCAATTGCACTACTGGGCATTTACCCCAAAGATACAGATGTAGTGAAAAGAAGGGCCATATGTACCCCAATGTTCATCGCAGCAATGGCCACAATCGCCAAACTGTGGAAAGAGCCAAGGTGCCCATCAACAGATGAATGGATAAAGAAGATATGGTACATATATACAATGGAATACTATGCCTCCATCAGAAAGGATGAATATCCAACTTTTGTAGCAACATGGACTGGATTGGAGGAGATTATGCTGAGTGAAATTAAGCCAAGTAGAAAAAGTCAAGTATCACATGATTTCACTTACTTGTGGTGCATAAGGGGTAATAGAGAAGACAGTAGGAGAAGGAAAGTAAATGGGAAGTAGGGAAATTAAGGGAGAGAAATGAAACATGAGAGACTTTGGACCCAGAAACAAACTGATGGACTTGGAGGGAGAGGGTGG
The DNA here is from genome assembly GCA_004023965.1 of Spilogale gracilis. Lineage (NCBI taxonomy): Eukaryota > Metazoa > Chordata > Mammalia > Carnivora > Mephitidae > Spilogale > Spilogale gracilis. Next base: position 17,454 of record PITA01011486.1, on the reverse strand, counting down.
GGGGATGGGAGAGCCTGGTGGTGGGTCCTGAGGGCACCTATTGCATGGAGCACTGGGTGTGGGGAATGGGCAATGAATCTTGGAACACTGAAAAAATAAAATAAATTTAAAGTCAAAAAAATAAAAAAAAATGCTTTAAAAGTAGCAAAACACACCAGATTTTTTAAAGAGGAGTAAGATGGAAATCAGAGACCAGAAGTGATTGAGCCAAAGACAGAGCAGTTGGCTGTATTGCCAAAATTACGTGAATTACTGAAGTCCCTAAGCACTAGATTTTCTTTTTATTCCTTTTTCTTTGCAGACATAGGTTCAATTTTTTTTTGTCTTCTGAAGCTTCAGTTGTGTCATTAAATTATAATAGTACTGGTTCTTGTTCAAGTTTTAATAAGTCCACCAGTGAAGCAGCCAGATCTCCAATCAACATTAATTTCTTCCACAAGTTTTTTCAAAACTACTATTGCTATTCCTCCACCACATATCCAGCCAAACATTTAAGAACTATCTTATATTCTTTTCTTTCCTTTATCCTCTAAATACAGTTAATTCTAATTATTTGCAGATTCTGTATTTGCAAATGTGCCTATTTGCTAAAATTTATTTGTAACCCCAAAATTAATATTTGTGGTGCTTTTGTGGTCATTTGTGAACATGTGTTGAGCAGCAAAAAATGAGTCATGAGAACATTCCTAGCTGAGGTCAAATAAGGTGACACTCTGCCTTCTTGGTTCAGCTTTCATACTATAAACAAGTGTCATTTTTGCAATCTATTTAGTGCCATATTTTTCTCATTTTTTGCTTTCTGTTGGTGATATCACTGTTTAAAATGGTTCACAAGCACAGTGCTAAAGTGCTGTCTCATACTCCTGGCACAAGGCCACGATGTGACTTATAGAGAAAATACATGTGTTAGATAAGCTGTATTCAGGCATGAGCTATAGTGCTGTTGGCTATGAGTTCAGTGTTGAAATCAACAGTATATATTAAATAAATTATATTTAAAGAGAAACACACATAAAACAAGGTTAAGTATTGATCAGTTGATGAAAATGTTGTGACCCAAATCTTACAGAAACTTAACCCTATATTTCTCCTTGGGGCAAGTGTTCAGTATTAACTCACTGGCTGTTCATAACGACTTCATAGAATATAACTTCTATAAATAACAAGAATTGACTGTAACTTATTTTTTATTTTATTTTTTTAAAAGATTTTATTTATTTATTTATTTATTTATTTATTTATTTATTTATTTATTTATTTGACGGGGAGAAACAGAGCTAGAGAGGGAACACAAGCAGGGGGAGTGAGAGAGGGAGAAGCAGGCTTCCCACAGAGCAGGGAGCCCAATGTGGGGCTCGATCCCGGGTCTCCAGGATCATGATCCGAGCCGAAGGCAGTTGCTCAACCAACTGAGCCACCCAGGCGCCCTTGACTGTAACTTATTATTAAGGCTCAGAGGACTATGGGAGGGTGTTTGTGAAAGACTGAGCTTTCTGGAGATTTGGAGTAATTAATATTTGCGTACTGAAGTGAATGGGACTACATCTAAGCTGCACTCGTGGGAAAGGGCAACTGGCATCACATTCTTTCCCACTAGACTGTAAACATCATGAAGACAGAGAACAAGTCTGTTTCATCACAGTCATGTCCCAGCTTCTATCCTAGTATCTGACACACAAGAAATGCTCAATCAATATCTGATTCAATCATTCATTCATTCATTTAAAAATATTAAGTGAGCCTCTACTATGTGCCAGATTTATATTAGTGTACACACAGAGCAGTAATACAACAGACAACTTTCTTGTCCTCAAGGAGCTTATATCCTGGAGGTTGAAAACAGAAAATGAACAACAGTGAGTAATATGTTGGGAAATTAAATAAAGAAATAGAAAAGCATCAACAGAAGAGAAAGTATGGGGTTTGAAGAAGGTTGCTATTTTCTATAACTTGGTCAAAAGGCTTCTCCAATAAGGAAATTTTTGAAAAGGAAACCTAAAGGAAGTGAGAGGTGGTCCATGTAGATATCTGGGAGACATGCAAAGAGCTTGAGCCAGGACAGAAGCTGGCATGTTTGTGGAGCAGTAGGGAGGATGGAGTTCCACAGTGCTGCTCTTAAAAGAAAAAGAAAGGAAGAAAGAAAAGGAAAAAGAAAGAAAAGAAGGAAAGAAAGAAGAACTGCCTCTCAAAAGAAGAGGGAAATTGTATGGCTGGTTCTGTCAAGATGTTAAATATTCCTACTTATACTTCTTTAGTAGGAAAGTCAAACAGTAATATAAATAAAAATAGTATTTATCATCAAGTAGAGTTACTTGCTATTGCCTTTTGAGATAGGGCATCCATTAAGGGACTGCAGAGAGAGAGAAACAGGATTTCACTGATACGGGAGGAAAATAGAAATAGTCTCCCTTTTCTCATATTGAAGCCTGCATAATACACAAAATACAATCCCTGGAGGACATTAACTATTTGTGAAAGCCAGATATATGCTTTTAACCTATGACACTTGTGTTCTGAGCAAGAGGCAGCAACAGCTATTTTTCCTTACTCTGTTTCCCAGGAAAACAAAAATTAAAAAAGAAAGGATACAAGGAAAAACAGAAAGCAATTATAAGCTAACCTTCTACAATGTTTCTGTTTCTTTAAATATTCTTTTTTATAAAGATTATTTATTTATTTATTTATTTGACAGAGAGAAACACAGCTAGAAAGGGAACACAGACGGGGAGTGAGAGAGGGAGAAGCAGGCTTCCTGCTAAGCAGGGAGCCTGATGAGGAAGATCCCAGGGAGTCTGGAATTATGACCTGAGCCAAAGCCCAATGACTGAGCCATCCAGGTGTCCCTACACACACCTTTAAAATAGAAGATAGAGGTATATTTTTAGAGGTTTCTATATCTAATATAATGCATTGTCTTACTTACCATTTCTTATGTTAAGTGACCAACAAATATGCAATTGGAAGCAGTCCATACTTCCTTGTTTCCCTGGGCCTTCATACATCAAAAAAAGGTAATCCACTAGAGACTCTCAGTTCTGATACACAAGGGAAGGAAAGGAGTAACAAAGGGACACTGCATTTTTTTTGGGGGGGGGGGGACACTGCATTTTTGAAGAAAATCCACTCACCCATCAGTGCACCTAGCAGAAGAATCCATTAACACATATTACTTCTCTGCATATAAACTGAGGGGTAGAGTCACAAACACTGAATTACAGCTTCACAGAAATTGTGCATTCATATTAGTAAATGGAATTGAATTTCAAGCCTAGAGCTAGTAAGTAGTTAAAGGTATTCCGGTCCAGGCACCATAAAAATCTACCTAGCAATTCCACCCAAATCTTTAGGGTAGAACCACATACACACAGACTTACTGCCCATTAACCAATGGCCAAAGGAAATCCATTTCTACTCCAAAATATTGCCATTCCATTGCCACTCTAACAACACTGTGTACTTGAAAGAGGTTCAAGAGACCTAAGAGACATGTGAGACATGTGCCATTTTGTAAAAATAATAATGAACGAAGACAGACATGAATTCTGACCCTAAACGCAAATTTTACAGAAAAGGGAGTAAGGCCATTTGTACTTGTTTTGGCTTCTTCCCCTCCAGCTCTGCCAGAATTTTCTCACACTATGTTTGCCTTCAGGCTTCATGGCAGCAGCATCTCTGTGGTCTGCCCTGTGTACATAAGTCAAAGTCAGTTTGCTATTTGCTAAATTATTTATGAGCTCAGATGCTGTTTGGATTTTTTATTGTATAATTTTTAAGTAAATATTTTATAAGCAGCCAGAGGCTATTGGTATTTGACACATTTCAGAAAATTAAAGAATATAATTTAAATTGTATAAAAAGACAAAAGGTCTTTGTTGATAGAAGATAGAAGACTCACACTGTACCCACAGTGGATGGATTTAACCATTGTTTAAATAGACTGATTATCAAACCATGCTTTTGAATTTAGATAAATTCTCCTTTAATAGAGAAATCAAAAAACTGTAGCACTTCAGTTTCTTCTTTGATATTTAGTACTGTTAGATTTCGATGTTCTTGGTGCTTTCAGTATTAGATGTAGATTGATGCAATCAAAATTCGCTAGTTTGTGTTGCTTTAAAACCATTGCTCTGGGGCAGGGCGCCTGGGTGGCTCAGTTGGTTGGGCAGCTGCCTTTGGCTCAGGTCATGATCCTGGAGACCCAGGATTGAGCCCCGCGAGCCCCGCATCTGACTCCCTGCTCGCTGGGAAGCCTGCTTCTCCCTCTCTCACTCCCTGCTTATGCTCCCTCTCTTGTTGTGTTTCTCTCTGTCAAATAAATAAAATCTTAAAAAAAAAACTCTAGTTTTGCTCTAGTAGCAAGTTTTTAATTAATTATTAATTAATTATTATTATTAATAAATTGCCTACTGTTTTCCAAATCGCCTATATTTTGCCTAAAACTGGAAGTTTGGATTCTCTCTAAAATATGAATCTACGGGGCGCCTGGGTGGCTCAGTTGGTTAAGCGACTGCTTTCAGCTCAGGTCATGACCCCACATCGGGCTGCCTGCTCGGCGGGATGCCTGCTTCTCCCTCTCTCACTCCCCCTGCTTGTGTTCCCTCTCTGCCTGTGTTTCTCTCTGTCAAATAAATAAAATCTTAAAAAATAAAATAAAATAAAATATGAATCTACTGCTTGCCAGCTATAGGGTGAACTAAAAAAGATGAAGACCCAGAAGTTAAGTACCTTTAGAAGCTGACTGAATAAGGACAAGAGAGAAAGCAAATATAACACTAAGATCTCAAGCCAGTCTGTCTGGGAGATTGTTTTGCGGAAGAAGAAATAGCAACATCAGGAGAGGATTTCACCTGTGGCAGAGATGATGAGTGCACTGTCATGGATGTGGAAGACAAGACGAGGTGCTGACAGAATGCTCAGGTTGTGTCCAACAAGTACCTGATGATGTGGGGCCACAGCTTTGAATTGTGGACAGAATAAACGAATGAGTGAATCAGTCATATCTAATATTCATAATATGAGTATTATCCCATTTATAGTATGAATATCATCAACAAATCATATGGAGGTTAATACTGCTTTCTTTTATTTCCTCTGCCCTGGATTGCTAGCATAGCATCTTTCACAATGTGATATGTTTAGTTTGCGTCAAACTTTAAGCCACATAGCTAGTGTTTAATCTTTAAGCTGATTATTAACCAAAAGGCTACTTCTTCATGTAGATTATAGTCAGTGTTTTCACCAAAAGTGTTATGTTTCTGTTTATACAAAATACAGATACATAATGTTTTGTATTGACGTGATCTTTTCAACCAAGGAATTAAAGTATGCTTTGTTTATTATTTCCCTGGCTACATTACCTATTGAGAACTGAGCTCCAGGACTACAGACCTTTATAGAAATTTATCTTGTGCAGTTTTCCCTTGCAATTGCCTTGCTTCTCCAGGATATGCCTGCCTTCTTAAGACTCTTATCTTCACAACCCTAGCCTTAGCCTATTCTTAGGACCCAGGCCAGAGAGGCCAGAGACAAACGTCAGGGTTCTCAGTTACAAACAACAGAGTTCCTTCTCATTCATTTAAATAGAAAATTATTTTATTAGAGGATGAGTAGAAGGGTTGGAAAAATAGATTTGAGACTATACCTCCAGGAACAGCACCCATAACCATCCCAAAGAGTGGGCCCAGTGAAAAACCATCACTACTTAGCACTGCTGCCATGGGCACTGTACGCCAGGGACTTATTTTCACTTAAATCACTACTGCTGCTACTTTGGTATCAAAACCTCACTGATGCAACTGCTGCTGCTACCACACCTGCAAAATAGAAGTGCCACATGATACTTACTCCCCATTATTGCTCATTTCCAAGCTGAAGTCTCCTTTGGGGTCATCTCTTTGGTCAAGAGTAGTTCATATACCTGCATCCATGTTCAATCCAGGTTCATGGACAACCCAGGATTCAGTCTTAGTGATGACAACTGAGCTTCCATGGTAATCCCTGCTGAGTCACAGCTTCCCCTGCTTCCAGGCCCAAGTGCCCAGGACTGGGCTTCTGCTTTGGGAGAGCTGTACTGACTGTTCCTGCTCATTTATTTCCCTAGAGATTGGAATCCTGGCTTTCTGATTAGCCAGGGCTTAGAGCTCTTCTAACCCACCTTGCTCTGGCCAATGTCTTTCATACAGACCTCTGAACCCCAAGGCACATGTACCAATAAATGTTGAATAAAGGAAACATTTTACCAATAAACACTTCCTAGATGAAAACTACATATCTTTCCAAATCCTTTCTACTGGGAACCGTGATACTTCTCACCTAGAACCACCAATCCACTATGTTGCTTGGACAAGGCACCTCTCCACCTGTGAGTTTCCAGCAGTCACATTTGTTCTCACCTTAACCAATAGAGAGTTCAACATGGGGCTTGAACTCACCACCCGAGTCAGATACCAAAAGTCAGACACTTAACCTGAGCCACCTGGGGGCCCCTGAATTAATTTTTTAATTGTACACAATATCTATGCAGGATATTACTGCAAAATAGGACATGTCTCTCTTCCTTCCCCTCTAATATAGTAAAGATCTACAGTATTCAAATAATATCATATTTTTTAAAACAGGTATACAGTGTTCCTTAACTTACAATGGGGTAATGTCCTGATCAACCCACTGTAAGTTGAAAATATGGGAAGTTGAAAATGCATTTAATACACCTAACCTACCAAACATCATAGCTAGCCAGGCCTCTCTTAAACATGCTCAGAACACTTAGACTACAGTGGGCAAAATCATTTAACACAAAGCCTATTTTATAATAAAGTGTTGAGTATCTCATGCAATTTATTGAATATTGTGCTGAAAATGAAAAAGAGTGGTTGTAAGTATATCAGTTGTTTACCCTTGTGATTGTGTGGTTAACTGGGAGCTGCAGTCTACTGCGACTACCCAGCAATGAGAGAGAGAGATTATCATTCTGCATATTGTTAGCCTGGGAAAAGATCAAAATCCAAAATTCAAAGTATGATTTCTACGGAATGTGTATCACTTTTGCACCACCATAAAGTGAAAAATTGTAAGTTGAACCATTGTAAATTGGGGACTGTCCTGAATTTTCTCCAAAAAAGGGGTGAGGTCAATTACAAAGAACCCTGTCGTTGTAGCTAGAACATCTTAGTACAAGTCTTAACTTCTCCACTTACTATCCCTGTGTCATTGAGCAAGTTAAATTTCTTTTTTTTAATAAATTATTTTTTCAGTGTTCCAAGATTCATTGTTTATGAGCAAGTTAAATTTCTGAGCTATCTTTTAATTTCTGTGAAATAAAGATATTAAACCTGTGATGTTGTGATTTTTAATAAATATATTTTTGGGGTTTTGTCCTTGGTTCCTGAAATTGCTTCAGAGCCATAAAGGTGAAATGGGTGTTGCTGTTCGTAACAAGCTCTTTCAACTATAATGGAGTTTATGTTAATGAGGTGACTTTGGAAAACGCCTAAAGATGGGAGGCGTCTGGCTGGCAGGGGAACAAACCATGAGTACAGGGTTAGAACTTTCAGTTTCACCACCTGATCTCTGGGGAGAGGAGAGGAACTAGAGTTTGAATCAGTTTCCAATGGCAAATGATTTGATCAACCATGCCTATGTAATGAAGCTTCCATAGAAACCCCAAAGGAAGGAATTCACAGAGACTCCAGGTGGGTGAGCCAGAATGCTACCATAAGCCTTTATGCTGGGCCCATAGTCCATAGAGATAGAAGCTCCTTTGTTTAGGACTTTGCCCCATATATCTTTAACTGGCTGTTGATTTATGACCTTTAATATCTTTTGTAATAAACCAGGAATCTGGTGAGTAAACTGATTTCCTGAGTTTTGTGAGCTGCTCTAGCAAATTAAGTGAACCCAAGGAGGGGGCTGTGGGGACCTCTGATTCATAGCCGGTCAGTTCGAAGCACAAGTCACAACCCGGATTTGCAACTGGCATCTGAAAGTGGAGGGCAGTCTTACGGGACTGAGTCCTTAACCTGTGGAATTCGATGCTATCTCTGGATAGTGTCCCAATGGACTTGAACTGCAGGACACCCAGTTTGTGTTTGAGAATTTCTTGGTGATGTGGAAGGGGGAAACCCCACCACAATGGGATTTGGAGCAGAATTGTCCCCAATCTCATGCACTTAATGTGAAGCTCAAATAAGACCATTTACATGAAAATGCTCTACAAATATAAAAAGCATAAAAAAATAAGATGATATTATTAATGTTGTTGTTAAGAGTTTATAAACAACCATATCTAAAACTGCCTCCAAAATAGGAAATTAAATAGGAACTGACTTCCAAAATAGAGTCTCTCCTTCTTTTCAGTTCATACCCATGATCTCTATAATAGAAACCTGAAACATCTACCTTGTGAACCTCCTCATGGAAGCCGGGTTAGGAGATAGTCACAAAAGAGTATGCAATGATTGCTATGTACCTATAGATATTCATCAGGAGATGGAAACAGAATATTTAAGCTGGTAACAGAATTTTCGCTGAGTTCTCTTAATTAACTCACACCAGGGGAGTGAACATAATCCACTCTCCCCCTTTCCAGAGACTTCCAATGTGTCAGGAATCTATCCATTTTTATTACATGAATTGCTTTACAAATACACACAGTGTGAAGCACAGTGTTTTATAAAAACTGCGTTAATGCACCAACTTGTTCAGAAGCCAAGAGAGAGTAAGAACACAGCCTAGAGAGAATTTAATGAGCCCAGCTTGAACTTTTTTCCAGCCAATACCATTGAACACCTGTTAACAATCATGAAGAAGTTACAGGAAATATTGAGGTCTAAGCACACTGCTCTAAATTCCATACTCTGGCAGTGTTGATTTATTTTCTCTGAGGTTCCCACGGCTAAACTTCCTTACTAAAAGTTTGTCCTTATAAAAAACAAAAACAAACGAACCAATTAAAAAAAAAACAGGGCACCTGGACGGCTCAGTGGGTTAAAGCCTCTGCCTTTGGCTCAGGTCATGATCTCAGGGTCCTGAGATCAAGGCCTCTGTCCAGCTCTCTACTCGGCAGGGAGCCTGCTTCCTCCTCTCTCTCTGCCTGCCTCTCTGCCTACTTGTAATCTCTCTCCCTGTAAAATAAATAAATAAAATCTTAAAAAACAAAACAAAACAACAACAAAACCCCCACAGCATATCTCTCCCTAAAAGACTTTCAGAGACACGTAGGGTGGACCGAAAAGTAACCAGCTCAATAAATTGAGCTTTGTTATGAGTTGAGGCATTACATACTAATAAAAATATCTTGCTGGAAAGAGACACTATAAGCAAAGTTTAAAAAATGATAAATGGGAGAAAATCATTGCAACATATATCACAGCAAAAAATTAATGGTCTTACTATGTAAAGAACTTCTAAAAATAGGGAACAAAAGCTCCATTAACCCTAGAGAAAAATGGGTTAGAGCTAAAAAAAAAAAAAAAAAAAAAAAAAAAAAGCAAACCATTATCAATCATAAGAAAAATGCAAATAAAAACTTTACTGAGATAGCATTTCTTAAATATCCAAACGTATACCCAAAATATACTTGTTATCCAAAGTATAACAAAGTAGCCTGCTGGGAAAGCCTAAGGAAATAATACTCTACATATGGCAATATCTAGCAAAATTATATACGAGCTTATCCTTATCCAAGAATCCTACATCTAGAAACCTATCCCAAAGACAACACTAGCAACATTATGAACAGATCTGTGTATGAGGGATTCATTACAAAGTTATCTGAAAAGAAAAATACTTAAAGCCTCGTGCATCATGAGAGAAATGACTGAATAAACTATTGTTCAGTTGTTCTCAAACTTTAGGTGCATCAGAATCACTTCGAGATCTTTTTAACACAGAGATTGCTGGGTCCCAACCCCAGAGCTTCTAATTCAGTAGGTCTGGAGTAGAGCCTGAAAATTTACATCTTTACCAAGTCTCCAAGTGATGTTGGTGATGCTGCTGATCTAGGAGCCACAGTTTTGAGAACCACTGCTTAGTATGTCCAAACAACGGATTGCATCTATAATCTATATATTAATATGGAATCATCTTTGGGTTATAGTTTTTTTTAAAGATTTTATTTATTTATTTGGGAGAGAGAGAGAGAGAGAGTGAGTAAGAGAGAGCATGAGAAGGCAGAAGGTCAGAGGGAGAAGCAGACTTCTCGCGGAGCTGGGAGCCCGATGTGGGACTTGATCCTGGGACTCCAGGATCATGACCTGAGCCTAAAGCAGTGGCTTAACCAACTGAGCCACCCAGGCACCCTGGGTTATAGTTTTTAGTGAAAATAGGCAACATTTTTAAAAAGACTGCTGCTAATGAGAGGATAGATCATAAAAAATTTTAAAGTGGTTACATCTAAGGGAGAAAAAAATAGAGTGGTGTTAGATGTCTTGGTATAGATTTGTTTTATAAATTTGACTTTGGGAGAATGTAAATATTTTAGTTAATTATAAAGCACAAAAAGTTTTCGATAAAAATCTCTAAAAATAAAAAATGATGTGATATTAATTGACCTAAATGTGTTTCCAGTTGCTGGCAGAACTACACAAAGAAATAATTCCAAATTACTTTAAAACACAGTTGTTTTCTCCATAGAAGATATACAAATGGCTAACAGACACATGAAAAAATGTTCAGCCTCACTAGCTATCAGGGAAATTCAAATCAAAACCACACTGAGATACCACCTTACACCAGTCAGAATGGCCAAAATTAACAAGTCAGGTAACAACAAGTGTTGGAGAGGCTGTGGAGAAAGGGGAACTCTTACACTTTTGGTGGGAATGTAAACTGGTGCAGCCGCTTTGGAAAACAGTGTGGAGATTCCTTAAAAAATTAAAGATAGAGCTACCCTTTGACCCTGCAATTGCACTACTGGGCATTTACCCCAAAGATACAGATTTAGTGAAAAGAAGGGCCATATGTACCCCAATGTTCATCGCAGCAATGGCCACAATCGCCAAACTGTAGAAAGAGCCAAGGTGCCCATCAACAGATGAATGGATAAAGAAGATGTGGTACTTATATACAATGGAATGCTATGCCTCCATCAGAAAGGATGAATATCCAACTTTTGTAGCAATATGGGCTGGATTGGAGGAGATTATGCTGAGTGAAATTAAGCCAAGTAGAAAAAGTCAAGTATCACATGGTTTCACTTACTTGTGATGCATAAGGGGTAATAGAGAAGGCAGTAGGAGAAGGAAAGTAAATAGGAAGTAGGGTAATTCAGGGAGAGAAATGAAACAAGAGAGACTTTGGACACAGAAACAAACTGAGGGACTTGGAGGGAGGGTGGTGGGGGGATGGGAGAGCCTGGTGGTGGGTACTGAGGGCACCTATTGCATGGAGCACTGGGTGTGGGGAATGGGGAATGAATCTTGGAACACTGGGAAAAAAATTTAAGTCACAATAAAAAAATAAAAAGAAATTGGATATATGATGGGTGCCTGGGTGGCTCAGTGGGTTAAAGCCTCTGCCTTCGGCCCAGGTCATGATCTCAGGGTCCTGGGATCAAGTCCCATATCGGGCTCTCAGCTTGGCGGGGAACCTGCTTCCTCCTCTCTCTCTGCCTGCCTCTCTGCCTACTTGTGATCTCTCTGTCTGTCAAATAAATAAAATCTTAAAAAAAAAGCCAAAAAACAACCCCCCCCCAAACACAGTTATTTGAAGGTACAGTTGTGGTAGAATATGCCTGACAAAAAGATGTATCAAAAATGAAATGAAATTTCAGGGATGCCTGGGTGGCTCAGCTGGTTGAGCACTGGAGTCAGTTTTGGCTCAGGGCATGGTCTCAAGGTTATGAGATTGAGCCCTCTGTCGCTCAATGCAAAGTGTGCTTGAGATTCTCTCTCTCCCCCTCTGCCTCTCTCCCTTACCCCCAACTCATATGTGCACTCTCTCTGAAATAAATAAGTAAAATATTTTTTAAAATGAAACAAAAATTCAAACTCTTCGATAATCATATTGTTGGTAATAGTGTAGGTATTGTTATTCAGAGACTGTTATATGTAATAAAGAAAATTAGTAATTGTGAGATTTTTTTTTAAAACCTCATTTTTTTTTTTAAGATTTCATTTATTTATTTGACAGAGAAAAACACAGCGAGAGAGGGAACATAAGCAGGGGGAGTGACAGAGGGAGAAGCAGGCTTCCCGCAGAGCAGGGAGCCTGATGTGGGGCTCGATCCTAGGTCTCCGGGACCATGACCCCAGCCGAAGGCAGTCACCCAACCAACTGAGCCACCCAGGTGCCCCAGTAATTGGGAGATATTTTAAGGTATTTTTAATTCTGCCATTCTTAGTGTCCTTGATAAATTGGATCTTTGGCATGAGAGAAAGGATATTTCATAGAAGTTTATATACAAACATGATAATCTTGAATTTTAGTTTGAAGTAACAGCATAAACTCACAGTTCACTTTATCTTTTAAGAAACAATACAAAATAAAACATGTTTTTATTTTATTTTATTTTATTTTATTTTATTTTATTTTATTTTATTTTATTTATTTTACTTTAAAGATTTTATTTATTTGACAGAGAGAAACACAGCCAGAGAAGGAACACAAGCAGGGGGAATGAAAGAGGGAGACGCAGGCCTCTTGCCAAGCAGGGAGCCCGATGTGGGACTCAATGTGGGACTCGATCCCAGGTCTCTGGGATCATGACCTGAACGGAAGGCAGTCACTTAAACAACTGAGCCACCCAGGCGCCCCTAAAACATGTTTTTAAAATAAAATGTTTCTTAGCTCTGTTCTCTAAAAAAGGCTACCCAAATTGTGACCTTTTATTTTTAATTTTTATTTTTTAAAGATTTTATGTATTTATTTGACAGAGAGAAACACAGCAAGAGAGGGAGAAGCAGGCTTCCCAACGAACAGGAAGCCTGATGTGGGACTCGATCCCGGGTCTCCGGGATCATGACCTGAACCGAAAGTAGTCGCTTAACCAACTGAGCCACCCAGGTGCCCCAAATTGTGACCTTTAAATACCATTTCCTACTAAAAGGAAACAAGGCTCCTTGGAAAAAATGGCTGATTCCAGGTCAGAGTTAGGAAATGTATGAGATCTCAAGGAAATTCTCAAACACATGTAGGATCATGTCAAGAAAAGACTCAGGCCAACAAGAGATTTCCACTAGCCAAAAACAAGATATCTTGAGGCTCAAAGAAAATAACGGTAAGGGATTGAAGGGCATCAGCTATGCTTAAATCCATGAGTTCATAATAATACTTATAAATAAATAAAGAAAAAGGAGGAAAGAAAGAAAGAGAGAAAGAAGGAAAGAAAAAGAGGGCTGAATTGATCACTATTGGGACCTGCCAGTGAACCAATTTCCTACAGGCCTCCCCTGCTTTCTGAAAGTAGAGCATTTCCTATGAAACTTTTCAAAGCTGAAATGGCATACAGTGAACAATTACCATTAATTTATATGGAAAATTTTTGAGCATTCTCAGACTCACAAAATAACCTCTCTCGGGCTCTGATACCAGACACATTTTGCTAACTGATGCACAAAATAAATGGAGATAATGCATAGATGTCCATACAGAGCCGAAAGCTACAGCAGCTTAATGCTGAGATGCTGAAGGTAGTTCCCGGGGAAGGGGCTTGGGGATGCCACTCTCGCTGCTGTGAAGTGTGCTATTGCTATAATGGCTTGCAGCAAAACAAATGCCTTTCTACGTAAAAGCAAAAATCCTCATCAGACTTCTCTCAATTAGCAAAAACAGGTACTTATATAAGTCTTTCATAAAAGCAAAGTTGTGTAATGTGCATGTTCAAAAGAAACTGTTAAATAAAGAAGGATTCATGTTCAAAAGAAACTGTTAAATAAAGAAGGATTCAAACACTTGTCCTGCCTTTTTTTATGGAAACTGTACTCCTAGCTTACCAAGAAGATGAAGGGAGAAATCTTTTTATAGAAGTATTCTGCAACAAATTAGAACAGCAGCATTTGAACCCATAATGAACAACAGATTTGGTAGTAATCATCACCGAAGTAGAGATCACCAAATATTATGTATTCCTAATGAAATAACATACCACTGTATGAAGCAGTCTGGCCAAAAAGCCAAACCTGAGTCTGATTAAAACTCTGGATCCAGGGCCCCTGGGTGGCTCAGTTGGTTAAGCAACTGCCTTCGGCTCAGGTCATGATACCGGAGACCAGGGAGACCGGGGATCGAGTCCCACATCGGGCTCCCTGCTTGGCGGGAAGCCTGCTTCTCCCTTTCTCACTCCCCTTGCTTGTCTTCCCTCTCTCGCTGTGTTTCTCTCTGTCAAATAAATAAAATCTTAAAAAACAAAACAAAACAAAAAAACTCTGGATCCAATAATCAATTTACAGGACATTCAAAGGACAAATAAACATGTAAAATGCTACATACAACAGCAAAATCCACACTGCAGGGAATTACCTGAGAAACAAATTGGGTTCTTCAACAAATTGGAAAGCAAAAAGAAAGAAGATGGAGGTGGAAGCTATATATATTAAGATACATCTCTTAATACTTATCGACCAATTACAATCAGGGGAATCCTAATTCAAATAAACATTAAAAAATAGATAACATGGGACGCCTGGGTGGCTCAGTTGGTTAAGCCACTGCCTTCGGCTCAGGTCATGATCCTGGAGACCCGGGATCGAGTCCCACATCGGGCTCCCTGCTCGGCAGGAGGCCTGCTTCTCCCTCTCTCACTCCCCCTGCTTGTGTTCCCTCTCTGGCTGTGTTTCTCTCTGTCAAATAAATAAAATCTTTAAAAAAAAATAGATAACAAAAAATTTGATCACTGATGGGCAATTTGTTATTCAAGAATTATGATTACTTTTGTATAGTATGGTTGTTTATGGTTATGTTTAAATAAGAAGAGTCCTTTTCTTGGAGAGCTGAAATATTTATAAATGAAGTAATATCACATCTGGAACTTGTTTCAAAATAATGTGGGAGGAAAAGTGAAAAGGGTAGTGGTGTGCAGGTAAATGTTAGCTTGGGGGTGGGTTTCGAGGGGGCCTTATTTGTAGCATTTGTATCCTCTCTGATTGCTCTGGTGTAAAATACTCACACCATGATGGATTTCAAGCTAGCAAGCTGTGAGACAGAACTTAGTGTTGCAGAAATATGCTTACAATCCACTCTTGAAGAGGTATGGGCTGATCCCAGCACATCACTGGAGAAGACAAACAGGTTAAAGAAGGCTGCCCAAGAGCTGGTAAATTGTTCTTGGCAGTGGTGGGTACAAGCAACTTTGTTACCTTATCCTATAGGTTTGAAATTCTGCATAACAAAATGTTTTAAAATGAATGAATCGCTTTCCTTATATCAGAAAATGTGCAAAACAGACCACATTAGATACCGAAGGGAATAAGAAAACTCTGTAAGAGTTTTTTTGTTATTAAGTGGTGTTTTGGACTTAAGTTCGCTCCTGGTCTTGTCTGAATTAAGTAAAAGATTCTTGTTTTTTCTTCAATCACAGGGATGAGAGATTTGAAATACTTTGAAAATATATAAGTACATATATGTACTGATATGTGTGTGTGTGTCTTCAATCCTCCATGAAGCTTTGAAGTCCTTCCCTTAGAACATACACCTGATTTAGGCAATGATGATTAAAGACTACTTTCACATGGATTTCAATGTGAACTATGAAGAAAATACAAACTTTCCTAGCAAAAAATAACAATATCTTTGATATTTTCCCAAGTAAAATAATACAGTAAAGCTTATAAAAGCATAATTTTATAACATAAAAGTTTATTTGGGACATACTAAATGACACATTTTTATTGGAAAGTAAATTGCTCCCTTTGTTTATACATTTCAAGAACAGTTCTCAAAAAGCTCTATAATGTTTTACATTAAATTGAGCAGCATGAAATCTAGACTTTTAATCACAAATATAATAAGAATGACATTTACTTAACATTCACCAGGTTCCAGGAAAACTGTGCTAGGCATTTTACACAAGATAACTAATTGAATCTTTTCAACACCATGAAGTAGGTACTATTATGATCCCCATTTTATAGATTAGGAAACAGAGAATAAGGATACACTACTAGTAAAGGATAGAGCCAGGATTTGAACCGAAGTAGCTAAGCAGCTGGGCTCCCAGAGTTGAGCTGGAGACCCCATCCTCATCAAGGAGAGAGATTAATTATAGCTACTTATGTCATCATTCACCTAGTGGCCAGCTGAGTGGAAAGAGTGGGGCAGAGGGTGTACTCTGCCTTAAAATGGCTATGTCACTCTGAGCAAGTCACTAAATCTCTTTGTGTTTCAATTTCTCATTTATAAAACGCAGAGCTTTAAGGTGTTTTTTCCAGGTCAAAATTCATAATGTAATCAAACAGTGCTTTTGAAGGGTGATATTGATTATTAGCACACATGTAGCCCATTTTCAAGATTCAAGCATATTTCCCCAACTTTGTCTATAAGGAAATATGTCTAAATTTATAAAACCAGACATCTCAGAGGGCTCACCTGAGTTTATTGGACTTTATTTTACCACTATTTCCCCCAAAGTGTACCAATGCTCAATTCTTTTTTTAAAAATAATTTATTTTTTCAGTGTTCCAAGATTCACTGTTTATGCACCACACCCGGCGCTCCAATACATGCCCTCAATACCCACCAACAGGCTCACCCATTCCTCTCAGATCTCTCCCTTCCAAAACCCTCAGCTTGTTTCTCAGATTCCAGTCTCTGATGCTTCTTCTTTCCCTCCGATTTACCCCAATTCACTCTTCCTTTCCTTCTCCTAATGTCCTCCATGTTACTCCTTATGCTCCACAAATGAAACCATATGATACTTGACTTTCTCTGCTTGGCTTCTTTCACTCAGCATAATCTCCTCCAGTCCCATCCATGTTGATACAAAAGTTGGGTATTCATCCTTTCTGAATATTCCATTGTGTATATGGACAGTATCTTCATTATCCATTCATCTGTTGAAGGGCATCTTGGCTCTTTCCACAGTTTGGCAATCGTGGCCATTGCTGCTATGAACATTGGGGTACATATGGCCCTTGTTTTCACTACATCTGGATCTTTGGGGTAAATGCCCAGTAGTGCAATTGCAGGGCCATAGGGTAGATCTATTTTTAATTTTTTTTATTGTTACTAACTTTTTTTTTCCAGTGTTCCAAGATTCATTCCCCATTCCCCACACCCAGTGCTCCACACTTTAGATGTCCCCAGTACCCACCACCAGGCTGTCCCATCCCTCCACCCCCCTCCCTCCAAGTCCCTCAGTTTGTTTCTGTGTCCAAAGTCTCTGTTGTTTCGTTTCCCTCCCTAGATTACCCTAGTTCCCATTTACTTTCCTTCTCCCACTGTCCTCCAGGTTACCCCTCATGCACCGCAAGTAAGTGAAACCATGTGATACTTGACTTTCTCTTCTTGGCTTATTTCACT
>PITA01011485.1:0-66506 GCA_004023965.1 Spilogale gracilis | reverse complement strand
CCAGACCCTCCAATTGGTTTCTACCTTTTTGCCGATGTTCTTTGTCTCTCGTGGCGGTCCAGAAGTGGGAAATATCACATTTCAGGCTGGTTTCATGGGTGTTCACGGTGGTCTTGTAGTGGTTTTTTTGTTGGAATTCAGCTCTCTTCAGAGAACTCCCTGAAATGCGGTCACCTGGCCTTCCGCCATCTTGACCCCATTTTATAGTAAATCTTGAAGTCAGCTCATTCCAGTATTATTTTTAAGTTGATTTTTTTAAAGATTTTATTTATTTATTTGACAGAGAGAGAGATCACAAATAGGCAGAGAGGCAGACAGAGAAAGAGGGGGAAGCAGTCTCCCCGTTGAGCAGAGGGTCCAATGCAGAACTCGATCCCAGGACCCTGAGATCATGACCTGAGCAGAAGGCAGAGGCCCAACCCTCTGAGCCATCCAGGCGCCCTAGTTTTAGTCTTCTGACTTCATTCTCCTTTAGCATGTGTTGGCTGTGCTGTCTGGGTCCTTGGCCTTTGCACATAGACTTGAAAATCACTTTATTGATATTCACAAAATAACCTGCTGAGATTTTGATTGGGATTACACTGATTATAAACCCAATAAGGAAGAATTAACATTTTAACAGTAATGATTCTTCTTATCCATGAACATGGAAATCTCTCTATTTATTTAGCTTCTTAAAATTTTTGTACATCAAAAGTTTATACTTTTCTTTATGTAGATCCTCTACTTATTTTGTTAGATTTATACCTAAGTATTTACGTTGGCGGTGTTAATAAAAATGGTCTGTGCTTTTAATTTCAAATTCCAGTTCTTTATTGTATATAGGAAAGCAATTGACTTTTGTATATTAACCTAGTTTCCTAAAACCTTGTTATAATCACTTATTACTTTCAGGAGGGTTTTTTTGCTTGTTTTGGGGGGCTTGGGGGTCAGTTCTTTGCAATTTTCTACATAATCATGCCATCTGCAAAGTTTTATTTCTCCCTTTACAATCTGTATACCTTCTACTCCCATATTCATAGGCCTTCTAGTGCAATGTTGAATAGGAGGGAGAAGAGGAGACATCCTTGTCTTGCTCCTGATTATATATATTAGCTGTAAGCTTTTTGGTAGATATTCTTTACCAAGTTAAGGAGGTTTCCCTTTATTCCTAGCTTATTAAGAGTTTTTGTCAGAAAAGAAAAAGAGTTTTTATCAGGAATGAATTTCGGATTTTGTTAAATGCTTTTTCTGCATCTATTGATATACTCATGTGATTACTCTTCTTTAGCTTATTGATATGATAGAATATATTCATTGATTTTTGAAGGTTGGACAAGTTTGCATAACTAGGATAAATCTCACTTGGTTATGGTCTATAATTCTTTTGATATGTGGTTGGATTTGATTTGCTAATATTCTGTCGAGAATTTGTACTTTTATATTCATGAGAGTTGTTGGTCTGTGGTTTCCTTTTCTTGTACTGTCTTTATTTAGTTTTGCTATTAGGGTGGGTAATGGTGGCCTCACAGAATGAGTTAGGAAGTATTTCCTCAATTATCTGGAAGAGATCGTAGGAAATTATTGCCATTTCTTCCTTAAATATTTGGTAAAATGCACAGTGAAACCATGGGGGCCTGGTGCTTTCTTTTTGGAAGATTATCAATTGTTAATTCAATTTCTTTAATAGCTATAGAATGATTTCAATTATCTATTTCTCCTTGTGTGACTTTTGGTAGATTGTGTCTTTCAAAAATTGGTCTATTTCATTGAAGTTATCAGATTTATGGACATAGAAAATTACTCATAATATTCTTGTATTGGGCGCCTGAGTGGCTCAGTGGGCTAAGGTCTGCCTTCAGCTCAGGTCATGATCTCAGGGGTCCAGGCCCACATCGGGCTTTCTGCTCAGCATGGAGCCTGCTTCCTTCTCTCTCTCTGCCTGCCTCTCTGCTTACTTGTGATCTCTCTCTATATCAAATAAATAAATAAAAATCTTTAAAAAAAATTCTTGTATTACCCCCTTAAATATCCATTAGATTAGTAGTGACGGCCCCTCTCATTTCCAGTAGTAATAATTAGTATCTCATCCCTGGCTAGAAGTTTATTAGTTTCATTTATCTTTCCAAAGAGTCAGTTTGGTTTTGTTGATTTTTCTCTACCAATTTCCTATTTTCAGTTTCACTGATCTCTGTCCTAATATTTATTCATTTTTTTCTCCTATACTTGGTTGATTTATACTGCTCTTCTTTCTCTGGTTTCCCAAGGTGGAAACTTAAATTATAGATTTGCTATTTTTCTTCCACATATATATATTTAATGTTATAAATTTTTCTCTAAGCACCCACAAATTTTGCTAAGTTGCATTTTCACTTTCATTTAGGTAAAATTTTTTTTAATGTCTCCTAAGACTTCTTCCTTGGCTCCCTGTATTATTTAGAACTGTATGGCGGCGCCTGGGTGGCTCAGTTGGTTGAGTGACTGCCTTCAGCTCAGGTCATGATCCCAGAGACCCGGGATCGAGTCCCACATCAGGATCCCTGCTCAGTGGGAAGTTGCTTCTCCCTCTCTCACTCCCCCTGCTTTTTGGTATTTATTTGTACGATTGTCTGAGCTCCCTGGATCTATGGTTTGGTGCCTCTCATTAATTTTAGAAAATCCTCAGCCATTCAAAAAAAGAAGAACAAAAATTCTCAGCCCCCATTATTATTTCAAACATTTCTCCTGCTCTTTTCTCTCTCTCTTCTCTTTCTGATAGCCCTACTATGTATAGGCTCTACCTTTTGTAATTGCCCCACAGTTCTTGGATATCCTGTTCCTATTTATTTATTTATTTATTTATGTTTACTTTTCCATTTGCATATGTTTCTAATGACATATCTTCACACTTACTAGTTCTTTCCTTGGCTGTGTCCAGTCTGCTGATGAGACCATCAAAACTATTCTTCATTTCTGTTATAGTGTTTTGTTCTGTTTTGGTTAAATTTCTAGCACTTCCTTTTGATTCTTTCTTAGAATTTTTGTCTCTCTACTTTCATTACCCATCTGTTCTCTCTTTTTGTCTACTTCTCCATTAGAACCTGAGGAGTTATATTTCTTCCTGAACACCAACCCATTCTAACACCAGCTGGTGTCCTAGAAGTCAATTCGATTCTGACACCGACTACCCAGAATCGGCATCAGACTTCACACGTTCAAAGCTCAGTCCTGCAAGACCACCCTCATTTCAGATACCAGGCACAAGAATCAGCTCCCCAGTTTACCCACAATTCTCTCTGACTTGGCTACCGAGTCAGGGGTTTCCATGAGCACCCCCTCAGGTTTGATCATTTGCTAAAATGACTCACAGAACACATCAAAGTGCTTTCTTTACTATACTGGTTTATTATAAAGGCTACACTTCAGGAACAACTGAAAAGAAAGATGCATAGGGCAAGCTACGGGAGCAGGGACACAGACCTTCCGTGCCCTCACCTTGTGGTTCACCCTTCCAGTTCCTTGATGTGTTTGCCAACCCAGAAACACTCCCAAACTTGTCACTGAGAGATTTCTGTGCAGGTTTCATCATGTAGGAATGATTGATTATTAACTCAATCTCCAGCCCTTCTCCCTTCCTCAGAGGTGGGGGCAGGGGGTGAGTTGAAAGTTCCAGACATCATTTATTACAAGCCTTGGTCTTTCTGGTGACCCACCCTGAAACTGCTGGGGGCTTGCTAGTGTCACTTCTCCAGAACAAACACGTTCCTCTCCTCCCCACCACTCAGGAAATTATAAGGGATTTAGGAGCTCCGCTTCAGGAATTAAAGACAAAGACCAAATATCTTTCTATGATAATACAGAGCCCTTACTATTACTAATCATACTTAATTACTTAATCATACTACATTCATCATGTTTTGAAATTCCTAGTCTCATCATTCCCAATTCCTTGCCACATCTTTGCCTTGTTTCTCAAACTTACTTTGCCTCCTCAGATGGTGTTTTTTTTCCGGCCTTTTAGCATGCCTTGTAGCTTTTGTTGAAAGCTGGGCAGCATGCATCAGATGACAGAAGCTGTGCTCAATAATCCTTTAGCGTGAGATGCTATGTCTACCTGCCTAAGAGGCTATGTTTAATACTTGTGCATGTCAGAAGCTTCGATTTGATCTAATGCCCTCATTTTTGCCTTCCCTGTGGTTTTTGGGTTTCCCTAGAAACTCCCTGGTTTTTGTTTTTTTTTTCTAAGATTTTATTTTATTTATTTGACAGAGAGAAACACAGCCAGAGAGGGAACACAAGCAAGGGGAGTGAGAGAGGGAGAAGCAGGCTTCCCGCCCAGCAGGGAGCCCGATGTGGGACTCGACCTGGTTCTGGTCTCCGGGATCATGACCCGAGCTGAAGGCAGTCGCTCAACCAGCTGAGCCACCCAGGCGCCCCTAGAAACTCCCTCTTAAACAGAGTTGTAATCTACTGTTATTATTCTAGAGTTGTGTGGCTGTGATGGTAAGATCCTGTGAAGGGGAAACATTCTATAAGCTTATGACTAAATCTCAGGGCTTGTTTTTCTTTCTGATGAGCCTGAGACTGGACTGTAACCTTCAAAGAAATTTCTTGGGATCCCCACCCCCTTATTTTCTCGCCTCTTTTTTTTTTAATATTTTATTTATTGAGAAAGAGAGAGTGGGAGATAGCATGAGAGCGGAGAAGGCCAGAAGGAGAAGCAGACTCCCTACGGAGCTGGGACCCAGGTGCGGGACTCGATCCCGGGACTCCAAGCTCATGACCTGAGCCGAAGGCAGTGGCCCAACCAACTGAGCCACCCAGGCGCCCCATTTTCTCTCCTCGTATGATAGACAGGTAGGCTCAAGGGGGCTGAGCTGTCTTATTTCCCTTGAGCTGATCAGATTGGGTTCTGCTAGAATGACTGGTTCCCTTTGAAGGCAGGCTTTTGTACTGAACATGCTGGGTGTATTTCAAAATGGTTGCTCCTCCCTCCCAAACGGGGGGGGGGGGAGAAGCTGGCAGAGCACTTGGTGGAAAGATCAAGAAAGCAGGGGGACCCCACTAAGACTAGGCTCCCAGGAGTTTCTAACTCTCGAGTTAGTCCGTGCTCAGCCTTCAACACTGAGTCAAAAGCAGTTTAAGTTTTCCTAAGATTTCAGAGATTTCCACTCCCTGTACACTGATTCTCAGTATCGGCCCGTCTCTCCAGTTTTCCAGCTACAGTTCGCCCTGTGACCCCTATTCACTGATAGATCTAAGGAGAGATTTTCAGTCGGTTGGGATTTTCTCTTATGAGACACAGAGTAACAGTTTCTAAGCTCCTGGAACGGTGGAACAGACTGTTTATTTTTTAAGATCTTTCACCTCATCATGTCAGTAAAAATACTTACTTAGAAATTTGGAAAGTAAAAAAGAAGAAAATAAAAATCACCTCTAATAACCCAGTCTGCGATTAATCATTGTTATCATTCTGATCTATTTCTCTTTGTTGTCTTTCCATTTACATCCATAGTTTCATTTATTTATATAAAAGGATGTCTACAGTGCATGGAGTATTGGTTTTCCCTCTGTTAGGGACTATTTCTGAGCTTTTCTAAAACTGCTGCTGAAGATATTTTCAACGTTGAATGCCTTTTATGAGGACCCGAACGGGATTGTGAATTCCCTTCAGATCTTATGGAGGTGCTAGGAATTCTGCTTCTCTGGAAGATGGGAAGCAGAGTGACATCCTTTTATGATCATCTCTGTACCTATTGTGTGTGGGGAGTCAGCAAATATTAGTTGACTGAATGTATGAAATTGTCCCCTTTTCCAGCTACAAAATGTATGAAACATCCCCCCCTTCCTCAAAGGCCAGAAAGCCCGATCGTGAGATTGAATGCTCAATGAGAATAATTTAGGGAGTTAGTGTATTTCTTTTTCTTCTCTTCCAGAAGGATTTTTAACATTTCCATATAAGTAGCTTTAATTTTTAAAATATACATACATTTTGGAAATTGACAGACTATAAACAACAAATAAACAAAATAATGACGGGCTACCTTCCCTGTCTACCCACCCCGAACTCGCGGAGCGAATATCCACAGACTAGGAGGAAGGAAGTGAAGGGACGCTGCTTGCAAAGGCGCTGCCTGCTCGAACCTGGAACTGTACCAAGCCTTTACAACTCAATGGCGGCTATTTTATCCCTGTTTTATTGATTGGAGAATTAGGATCAGAGCGTTTTATAGAATTCATAAGTGAGGGAGCCAGGAGAGAACCCGTTCGCTCGTTCATTGATTGATTGATTCATTCATCGTATTTTTATTGAGTGCACGAAAGGTACTCGGCGTGGTTCCAAACCCCACGCGCCGTTCCAGCCCCTGAGGATCCCGCAGTAAACAAAAAGCCCAAAGCCCCGGTCCCGTCCCCTACAGAGCTGCTCCCCAAGGGGAGGGTGCGGAGGGGAGGAGTAGGAGCCAACGGGATCCACGTCAGTAGAGGAACCAGTCGGTGCTCCGCCCCCGGCCTGCGCCGGGGGTTTCCACCAGCTGCCGGAGGCTGGCGCTAGGCGCGCGCACCTGCGCCGCGGACACCGGCCACCCAGCGCAGAGCAAGTCCCACCGATCGTCCCCGGTGTCCGCCCTCAGCGGAGTGTGCAGTCCGCCCCGGGGCCCTCGGCCGGCTCCGCCCGCCCGCGCCCGCCCCCGGGGCCGCCCGCAGCGCGCATCCGGGCTGCTGGCGCCCGAGCCGGAGGACATCCCTGCGGGGGGCGGCGAGGTGACCCTGCCGAGGTAAAGGGGCTGGGCTGGCGGGGTCGGGAAATGGGGACCGCCGGGGCGCCTGACCTCCCGGCAAACGCCGTCTCCCCCCGGCCGCTTCCCGGAACCCCCCCGCAGACTCCCTGCCTCCCGCGGGGCCTCCGCCCCTCCCCCCGCCCTCTCGCCGCCTCCCCCCACCCTCCCGCCCCCGCAGGGCCTCTGCCCCTCACACCCTCCCTCCGCACCCCACACCCTCCCTCCGCTGCGGGGGGGTCCCGGCGTCCTTCGCTGTCTCCCACGTGCTCCGCTCCTCGCCGCCCCCGGGAGCTCTCTGTCTTTGCGCGGGGTCCTGCGCCCGCCGTTCCCAGCGACGATGCCAGGGACACCCGGGCACTGGCGGCTGCGAGATGTGAGCTGTTGTGAAGTGTGAACGGCAAATGCCTCAAGATCCATTCGGCCTTGCAAAACTGGGTTACCCGCTAGCCCGCCCAGCCTTTGAGGCCATGCGGAGAGGGTCTCCAAGGGGTGACGGCGGCTGGGGTGTCCTGCGTCCTTCTAGACCCTTACCTTGGAAGCTGGGGAGCGGGGGAAGAGGACGGGGAGACAGAAGAGCGGCCCTGCTCCCGGCCTGGGGTATAAGGGGAACCGGGTGTCCCTCGAGGCTGGAGTTTCCAAGGGAGAAATCAGCATCAGCAGGCTTAGGTGGTTAGCGGCGGCTTTGTTGAGCAACTCTAGGTGAGCAACTCTAGGAATCCCGGCTCATTCATTTATTCATTCATTCATTTTTAAGATTTTATTTTTCCATTTGGCCGAGAGAGTGAGAGCACAAGCAGGGGGAGCGGCAGGCTCCCCAGAGGAGCAGGGAGCCAGATTTGGGGCTGGATCCCAGGATCCTGGAATTATGACCCAGGCCCAGGGCAGACACTGGGCCACCCAGGCGCCCCTCATTTCTTTCTTTTAACATTTGTTTGATTTCCTTGCTTTTGTTTGGGAAGAGGTCTGGAAGCTAATATAACAGGCCAGAGGGGTCAGATCTGAGCCAGCTGTGCAGGGAGATGTGAGGCGGGCTCAGGGAACCTGGAGTTGGGCCATGCACAGGCGTCCTAGAGACGGAGCCTGGGAGCTAAGATGCTCAGGCGGTCCCCTGCCCCACAGCCCGGCAAGATTTCTAAGTACCCTTCCCTCCTCTCACTTGCTCTTCAGGTTTAGGGAACAGAGGGGTGGATGCAGAAGTCACACCGAAATCTGCACTAAAGAAAACATCTTTTAAATTCTCCTAGCCCTATGGGCCTCTTTGATAAGGTTTGACGTGTTTGGTCCAGGAAAGGGCTCGAACTTTTAAGTACTATAGTTCACAATCTGGCTTTCCATTTCAAAACATCAAAAATCTGCCTGGCTCTCTTATTCTTACTCAGATTGCCTCTAAAGTTCCCCTGCATTTATTTAAAAGTTAAAGAAAATCTGCCTGAAATTTGGTTCCTGTGATTTGACAAATGGTAAATTGTCTTTAAAAAAATTAGAGGGATGCTTGGGTGGCTCCGCAGGTTAAGTGTGGACCTTCAGCTCAAGTCATGATCCGGGAATGGTGGGATCAAGTCCCACTCCCTCTGCCTGCCGCTCCCCGTGCGTGTGTGCGCTCTCTCTCTCTCTCTCTCTCTCTCTCTCTCTCTCTCTCTGGCAAATAAATAAATAAAATCTTAACAAAAAAAAAATTAGAACTATAACCCTAGAGATAGTCTTAGGAGTAAAATTCTTCTATTAAAATATATATTTCATCCCTCCCCCTTGCACTGAGAGCTGGATTAACTCATTTCCCTGTTATATTTATAAACCTTCAAACCATTGAACCAATGGCATTTATCTCCTTTGACTGTCAGTCCTTGGGTGTCACCAACACTACAATGCCACTGCGTATAAGATGCACTCCTAGGAGCACCTGGGTGGCTCAGTCGGTTGAACGACTGCCTTCGGCTCAGGTCA
This sequence comes from Spilogale gracilis, assembly GCA_004023965.1. NCBI lineage: Eukaryota > Metazoa > Chordata > Mammalia > Carnivora > Mephitidae > Spilogale > Spilogale gracilis. The sequence continues at coordinate 57,825 of PITA01011485.1, read as the reverse complement.
TGATCCCGGAGACCCTGGATCGAGTCCCACATCGGGCTCCCTGCTCAGTGGGAAGCCTGCTTCTCCCTCTCTCAGTCCCTCTGCTTGTGTTCCCTCTCTGGCTGTGTCTCTCTCTGTCAAATAAATAAATAAAATCTTTAAAAAAAAAAAAAAGATGCACTCCTATTTTAAGTAAGAAAAACACACATTCTGATTTCGGAGACGTTTGGATGTAAGAATGAAATGTGTGTTTTATAATCTGTAAAGTGTAATCTGAGCCTGACAATATTTTCCCTGAGGACTCTTCATTCCTTCCAAGAGTGAAACTGGTTGGTATGCAATTCGAGAAAAGTAAAGGAAAACTGGTTAGTTGAGAGAGCTGGTGGGCTGAAGTAAGTGTCCTGAGAAGTTGAGAGAGAAGGGAAAAAGAGAGGGAGAGATGGGGTAGCTGAGAGCCACTGGATGTTTTCTCTGGAGTGGGTAGGAAAATGAGGAGGACACTTAGTTTCCCCATAAGCCCGGGTACACGGGAGAGAGAATCTTAAGGATTGTGTTTTTATTTATTTTTTTTAATATTTTATTTATTTAACAGAGAGAAACACAGCCAGAGAGGGAACACAAGCAGGGGGAGTGAGGGAGGGAGAAGCAGGCTTCCTGCCGAGCAGGGAGCCCATGTGGGACTTGATCCCGGGTCTCCGGGATCATGACCTGAGCCGAAGGCAGCCACTTAACCAACTGAGCCACCCAGGTGCCCCTTAAGCATTGTTTTTGTTTTGCTGTTTTAATTCTGAGGGTTTTAAAAAATATATATATAGTTAAAATTTGGGGCATCTGGGTGGCTCCGTGGGTTGAGCATATAACTCTTGATTTTGGGTTAGGTCCTGATCTCAGGGCTGTGGGATGGAGCCTCATGTGGGGCTCCGAGCTCAGCACAGAGTCTGCTTGGGATTCACCTCCTCTTCCTCTTCCCCGGCCCCTCCCTCCCTCTCTCTCAAATAAATAAATAACATCTTTAAATATATTTAAAAGTTGAGTGTACTTGACCACCAGAATATACTGGTGAGTCAACAACGATTGTGAAAAGATTCCCTCATAAACAGGAAAGAAGAAAACAGCTCCTTGATGTACTTGACTTTCTCCTTCTCTGACAGAGGGGCAGTAGTCAGAGGCTGTGAGATGGGGAGCAGAGAAAGTCAGTGCCAGAATCAGGAGAACCAGCCAGAGGCCCCGTGGTTGCCCCTCCCTCACTTCTCCTCCAGAGGCAAGGAACAGAATCTTCCAGAAGAAAGCAGGGCGGGGGGGGGGGGGGGGGTAGCCTGACATCTGTCTCTCCGTTGATTGAGCTCCCCCCATCCCAGAGTCCGTCCTGTGGGCTCAGGAAACTGCCCAGTCTTTACAAAATAAACTAGAATCAGATGTGGAAGTTAAGCAAGGAGGTTAAGATTTCACTGCACTGTGCCGCATACAGTAACAGATGACAAAGCCATTCACGGGCCAGCTAGGTGACAGGAAGTGGGAGGGGGGCGGAGTGGTAAGGAAGGAAAAAAAAGACATAGCTTGCAAGGAGTCTTACTACAGAAATAATATTACTCCCGGGTTAGGAGAAAAATTCTTCCAATAGCCTTATGTCCTACAACTCATAAAAACATAAATTCAATAGAGTAGATTCAAAGACAATAATTTTTTTTTAAGATTTTATTTATTTATTTGACAGAGAGAAACACAGCTAGAGAGGGAACACTAGCAGGGGGAGTGAGAGAGGGAGAAGCAGGCTTCCTGCTGAGCAGGGAGCCCGATGTGGGGCTCGATCCCCAGACTCCCAGATTATGACCTGAGCCGAAGGCAGTCACTTAACAGGACTGATGTTAAGTCAGCCACCCAGGCGCCCCAAGGACGAGAATATTTTAAATTGGGATGGAATGGGAGATTGCAGACTTCAGGGGAGCACCGTGGAAACATAATTGCAGAAGTCAGAAGAACAGATACTACTGAAAGTAAAAGCATTTTTAATAGAAGAAAGGCTGGATTCAAGCCAGTGAATTCAAGTGAAAGGCAAAAGTCAATTAGGAAGACTGATGTGGAAGATAAACAAAGCACAGCCAAGCATTAGGATAATTGGGATTCCTGGTGTACCAAACCAACAAATGGGACAGAAAATGCCCATGAAGGTAAGGGAAAAGAAATTTTCTTGAAATGAAGAAAAAATGGCCTGTAGGCCAAAAGAACATTTGCAGGAAATTGCCACCTTCCAGGAAATTTTCATAGGGGGATGCTCAGCACCAAGATACCTAAGGTGATTTTAAATTTTTTTAAAAGCAAAGAATTATTTAGGAATCCAAGAAGAAAAAGTCAACGAAAGAGGGGCAAACAAAATCAAGCTGGCCTCAGGCTCTCTAGTGGTAAATGTGAGTATGAGGGTGCTCAGAAGGGTTCTAAATGGAGGACATTGTCCCGGGAAGGGCATTTTATCCAGCTAAGATGTCATTCAAGGTCAAAGTCAATTGGCAGGTCTTCTCAAATATGAAAGAGCCAAGGGAATTCAAGACCCAGTGAGCCCTCTTTTGGGAAAAACGGCTGGATTCAAAAAACCTAGCAAATTAGCAAATTAAGGGATAAATCAAAATAAAGAACCCAAACATAGAGAACTCATGCTCAAGAAGAGTGTTGGTGAGTATTTATCTAAATGTAGAATTAGTGCCAGACAGCTTTGGAAATTGTAGGTAGAATAAAATGTGATCGTTATATCAATCTAGACACGGAAAACAATAAAGCAAAAATAGAAATAAGGAGGTAGGGAGGCAGATGGGAGGAAAAGGAGAATAGTAAAGTTCTCTAGTTTGATAACATGAATCAATAAATATGGCTTAATGCTGTGAACATATAAAACCCCAACTTCCTATGTCTTCAGTAACTTTTTTTTTTAAACGTTAGTGGGCTATCTTAGGAAGTTATTCTTGCCCAAAGAGAAAAACAATTCAAATTGCAGCAGTTCCTTCAGTCTTTCCTTCGGATTTTTTTTCCTCCAAGTGCAGTTAAATTTAGATGGAAATGCTATTTGTGTGTGTGTGTGTGTGTGTGTGTGTGCACGTGTGTGTGTGCGCGCGCGCGCGTGTGTATGCATGTGCATGTGTGTGCATATGGCGTGCATGGAAAGATCTCTGGGATTATGTTCACCTGTTAATGATGGAAATATCTGGATGCTGGAATTTGCACTTTTATACATACTTAACTTTTGTTGATGAGCACACAAAAGAAGTGCTAGAGAAACAAGGAAGACATTTGCAGGAAATTGCCACCAGAAACAAACTAGAAATTGCCAACTAGAAACAAACATGCCAAGATATTAACAACGGTTGATCCCGGGTGGTAGAAACAAAGATGCTTGCTACTTGCTTCTTTCTACTTTTTTGTACCTTTTTCCTAATTTCCAGGAAAAAAAATTATGTCATTGCATTTGTGTAGTATTTCTGAATCTAGTCCATTCAATACTCATTGACAACCAATGCTATGCCAGGCATCAGGCCAGATGGAAGGAAAGGCCCCTTATGTTCTCTACCAGGAGACCAGGAGGCAGCAGGCTCCTTGAGGGCCGACTGTTTAGGAGGAATTGGAATTCAGGGAAGAGTCACTTCCCCCCATAGCGTCCACTTGAGCGGGGCCCTGAGAGTCGACCATGTTGAGGGGTACAAGGCAAGGGTTGCTCCAGGAGGAACAGAGGGGAGAGCCCGAGCAGTGTGAGAGGCACCCCGAGCTGGGTGCCTGTGCAGGGCAGTGGCTCCCGGGAAAACTGGGAAGGCTGAGCACAGCCTTGAATTCAGCCCAAGGCTTTTGATGCCTTGTTGGGCAACAGTGAGCTACACACTGTGCAGGGCCCAGAGCAAAACAGAAATGCAGGACCCCTATGTTACAGAGCAAGAAGTACCAGCAGAGGCCCTCAACTGTAAGGCTTTTTCTCTTCTTCTGTTGTCTCTGTCTCTCAGCTTGTTGCTTTCATATTTACTGTTTAATGTCATCCTCAGTAAAAAAACTTTACATTATTAGCAGGAATTTCTCCCATTCGCTTTATATTGTGCAAAGCCAGATCTAAGAGCATTTCATTCGCATGGGGAATTGTTAAATTACACAACTGGCATCTCATGGCACGTTTGGATAGGGTACCTCGAACTAGCCAGAAAAAGCAAATGTAGGCCAGACTCAGGAAAGAGGAGAGGGGTGCCCCTAGGCACACAGCCCCGGAGGCATTCCCTCGTGCCCAGGGGTACCGCGGGGCCCAGGGAAGCTCCTGGAAGGTGCCCAGTGCCACTCCGCCCCTTGCTACTCTGGACACACGGGCACTGGGGCCTGAGGGATGCTGGGATCCCCCTCCTGCTAGCCGCCCTTTTCCCCGGTCTAGGATGGACACTGGGGAAGTCCAGCCCTGTATCCCTCCTGCCCGAACACCTGCTATCTCAACCCACCGCATACAAGCAATGTCCAAAGCTCTTTAAACTCCTGCCCCTGGACATTCTAGGTGCCTGGATCAAGGCTGACCTCAATGCTCACCCCCACCAGTCCAGCTAGCTGCCCCCCCGGGTGAGCAGGGTCCTGCCAGCCTGAGGGAGGGACAGCTGTCACTCAGCCGATGTGGCACAAAGTGCATCAGGAGTCCCCGGGGTAGAGAGAGGAGCAGACATGGGCCTGGGACCCCACAGCTCACCGTTGTGTCCCACTGTCCCATCAGACCTCACTAACAGAACACAAGTTCAAAGACAAAATTATTATGAATTTCAGGACAGCCACGGGAGAGCAGTAAAGCAAGTGTGGATCCTTCCACCTGGGGGACCCAGGATGGGAGATGGGGGAAAGAGCGAACCCAGCCCTGGCTGGCTACAGAGAAGAGAGTGACAATAGCTTGGCTTTAGGAAAACTGATTAGTAGTCCGGGAGGGTTTCCAGGCACCTCACTGAACAACTCCAGGCAGGATGCCGAGACAGGAAATTAGATTTTCCAAACAACCAGAAATCTGGTTACTGGACATCGGGTTGGAAGTGGGGTATGGATCATCAGGAACAAAGAAGGGGGGGAGGTGTCCCTGGCCAGCAGAGGGTGAGGGACTTCTAATTGTGTGTGTGTGTGTGTGTGTGTGTGTGTGTCCACTGCAGGAGAAACCAAGAGTTCTGTAGGATAAAGGCGAAGACGTACCACCATCAGGAAGAGATAGAGGGGCCACCGGGCAGGTGGTCAGGTGCAGGGGAGGGTCACCCTCCTGTGGCATTCTACACTCTAGATGTGCCCAGGGACGTTAGGGAATGTACACAACCATGCAGCCCCTCTGCCGGGGAGGGAGGTGGGAGACAACATCACACATCACATCGCTTTCTGTGTTCATTAGAAATGGGTGGAATAGTTGTGGACAGAGGTGCCTGGGTGTCTCGCGGGTGGCCGAGGCTTCAGCAGGGACAGTTTTAACCCGGAATCCCTTGGACTTCTCCAGGAGAGTACATGGGCAGAGACCTGTTACCCTGATAGTCAAGAGGGCTTTTTAAATTTGTTTTGAGCTTGAACTGCCGTCTGGTGCTTCGTGGTCCTTTTCCAGGTTCCCTCTGGGGCTTGATTATGCTACAGTGTTGGGAGGGGGACACAACAACCAGATCCATAGAGCCCAGTTGCTTGGGTTAGAGACAAAAGCCCTGAGGCAGAGAAGGAACGAGACCCCTTGGGGGGTGCTCTGTAAAATTCACGAAGAATTTCTTACAGTGAAGTGAGGAATGTTTTTGGACTATGACTCAAAAGACAGATACCAAGAAAGAAAATAGCTTTAAATCTGAAAACATACAACTCGGGAACTAATGCATGAATTTTTATTTATTTATTTATTTTTTAAAAGCCAGGATGAGGGAACACCTGGGTGGCTCGGTCGTCTGCCTTCAGCTCGGGTCATGATCCCAGGTTCCTGGGATTGAGTCGCACATCAGGCTCCTTGCTCAGCTCTGCTTCTCCCTCTGCCTGCCACTCCCCGTGTTTGTGCCCTCTCTCTCTCTCTCCATGACAAATAAATAAAAATCTTTAAAAAAAAAAAAAGAATCAGTTTTCTGATTCATATTTTTTAAAATTACAAATAAAATAAAAAATAAATAAAGCCAGCATGAGCAAATCAAAGGGCAAGGTGACAAGAGAGGGGAAAAGGATGTGATTTGTATCATAGACGAAGGGCCTGTTTCACTTATTAAAAAGTCCCTGCAGACAAACCAATAAGAAAAAAATCTACAGCTCAGTAGAAAAATGAGCAAAGATATAGTTAACAAGAAAGAAAACGCAAATAACTCTTACATATATGAAAACAGATACTCAGGGGGCGCCTGGGTGGCTCAGTTGGTTGGGCGACTACCTTCGGCTCAGGTCATGGTCCCGGAGACCCGGGATCGAGTTCCACATCGGGCTCCCTGCTCGGCAGGAAGCCTGCTTCTCCCTCTCTCGCTCCCCTTGCTGGTGTTCCCTCTCTGGCTGTGTTTCTCTCTGTCAAATAAATAAAATCTTAAAAAAAAAAAGAAAGAAAGAAAGAAAGAAAGAAAGAAAGAAAGAAAGAAAGAAAGAAAGAAAACAGATACTCAGAATAAGAGAAATTCAGATTTGTATTCATCTGAAGATCATTTTTTATTTATGAATTTGCTTTTAAAAAGTCCAGGAGCAGGCACCTGGCTCAGTTGGTTAAGCTTCTGCCTTCAGCTCAGGTCGTGATCTCAGAATCCTGGGATCAAGTCCTGCTTCAGGCTCTGTTCCCCGGGGGAACCTGCTTCTCCTTCTCTCTCTGCCTGCGGCTCCCCTGCACATGCTCTGTCTCTCTCTCAAATAAATAAATAAATAAATAACCTTAAAAAGAATAAAATAAACAAAAAGTCCAAGAGCTTGATGACAGCCTCGGTGAACAGCCTGTGGCAGAAGGAGCAATCCTCATACATCATAGGAGGTTGTGCACCTCACACAGCCCCCGGGGCAAGAGAGCAGCCGTTTCTCTTCCCATTACGAGTGCGGAGCCCCTCTGGGGTCAGGTGTTGTCCATCTACCCCTCCCGACCCAGCCTCCCCACCTTGGCCCCTTACTTTGCTCTGCGATCTTGTCTTATGTGGACATAGCCAACAGCACCCTGGTCCTGTGACTTCTGACGAAATCAGCCAGTGATGAGCCCCAAGTAAAGGAAGGGAAGGCTGTTTACCCTCCCATCACCTGCCACTTCCCTGCACTGTCACGTGAGACTCCCACAGGATTTTGTCCTACCAGGTTCTAGCACCTTCCTTTTGCACCCTAAGCCCGGGAGCGCAGGTAACAGCCCTGCTGTTGTTAACTCCAGGTGCTGCCTTCTTCCTTGTGGTTTCCCTACGTCCTGCTCACGCATTTGTAAATAGTCCCCTGATTAAGGTCTTTCCCCAAATATCCCAATTTGAATATGTCTTTCCTACTGAGACCCTGAGTGGTATTACCTTTTGCCTGCAATCCTACTCCTGGAAAGTTTTTCTACACTTAGACTCGCACCCATGCAAAATGATGCGTGTGCAAGATAATCCATTGCAGAAAAGACTAGAAGCAAGTCAGACATCCATCCTGGGGCCTGATCACCTAAATGGTAGCGCGTCCATAGACTAGACTACTCAACTGCTTTTTAAAACAACAGAGAAATTCTCTTGGTTGCTGATGTGGAAAGATCTCCCGGATATATATATATCTTCAAGTAGAAAAAGCAGGAGAAGGACAGGCAATGTATATCCTATCTTTTGTGTTAAAAAAAAGGGGGAGAGGGCACCTGGGTGGCTCAGTGGGTTAAAGCCTCTGCCTTCAGCTCAGGTCATGGTCTCAGGGTCCTGGGATCGAGGCCCACATCCAGCTGTCTGCTCAGCAGGGAGCCTGCTTCCCCCTCTCTCTCTGCCTGCCTCTCTGCCTACTTGTGATCTATCTCTGTCAAATAAATAAATAAAATCTTTAAAAAGGGGGGGAGAAATAATATATATTTGGTTTCGCTTATGCATAAAGATATTCTGAAGTATTCACCAAAGAATGAGTAAAAGTAGTTTTCTGAAGGAAGCAAGACTCTTTGCTATTTACTTTTGTGTGTTTCTGGAAACAGATAACTCTGTCGCCTATTCCAGAGTTAAATTTAAAACTTCTCCCTGGGGGCTCCTGGGGCTTAGTTGATAAATTGTTTGCCTTGGACTCAGATCAAGCCCCACCTCGGGCTCCCTGCTCAATAGGAAGCCTGGGTTCCCTCTCCCCCTGCCTCCTCGTGCTCTCTCTCACTCTTTCTCTCTCTCTCTCAAATAAATAAATCTTAAAAATAAAAATAAATAAATAAAACTTCCCCCTGATAGACTGGAAATCGGTCCCCGGTCCGGCTCCCAGGAGGGCAGAGGGAGCATGGACGTGGAAACATCCTGCTCCTCTCCTTGTCCTGTCATTGTCCATTTTTTATCTTAGTCACTTAATTATGTGCTTCGGCATTGGGATCGCCTAATACTGATTTTCTTTCAGATGTGAACATAAAGAAAAGACTTAATAACCAAGATGCTTTGGAGCCAGAATGCTTCCCTGATTAGATCAAGGAATCTGTGTCTCATGGGTAAGTGTTAACTTTGCTTGGAGTTGGTGTAGGCACAAGCCAGCTGAGTCACTCTCACTCGGAGTCCTGTTGGGAGTAGCAATGGGCGTCCCCAACCAGGGGCTCAGCATCAGCCTGTCCAATGCCAAGAGCCAAATGGAATGTAGATAGGAAGCCTGGGCTGAGGGTGTGGAGTTTCTGCCCTACTATTAATTTTAGGCAAACAAAAACAAGCAAGAATAACTCTGTAATGATGGAGAGTATCCTCCTAGGCACTTTGAAGAGAAATTTCTCTTTATACCCTCATTCTAACCCAGGGCAGAGTTTCTCACTCACTCCCCTACTTAGGAAGAGGCCAAACCCCTTATCTCCTTACCACCTCAGCAGACTGAAAAATCAGCCCTGAACTTTGGTTGCTGGGCTTCATTGATTCTTGACTTTTTTCTTCCTGTAGTCCTATGCTGCTTCTCCTCTACCTTTCTTTTGATTCTATTTCCGTGTCACTGTGTCATCTCTTCCATAGCTTAGTGGTCGGGGATCCATGATGGGGACACTTGTCCCACGTGCAGCGTTGCCCTATGCCTGTAACCCCTCCCCCCACCGAGTCAGGGTGACAGCCAGAAAGCAAAGGAACACCCCCAATTCCCATCACCAGCGATTTTCTTCCTTTGCCACCCTTGACAAAGGTCTTAACCTTCAAAGTGTATTAACTAACAATGTGGGTATTCATATTCTGAGACTTTTTCCAGATACATAGCTAGCTGCTTCTCAGCGCTCCCTCCCAACCCATCAGCCCTGTTACTCACAGCAGGCCTCCAGACAGATTCACTCAAGTTGAAACCCGTGGACCCTGTCCCACGCATACCAACATGATCCTCCAAGAACCATTTGTTTGAGGATTTTTTTTAGCACAAGGAAGTCTCAATCCAGCGTTAAGACATGTACAAAAGAATGTCAGACTCAGAACAAGAATTACAAATTGAGCCTGCAGAGAGTATTTTTGCTTGTCTAATATTTTTTTTTCCTTCCTAGTGTGTATCAGCTTCATGTCTGGTGTCTTATCTTCATTGCCTGGTAAGAGATTTTCTTGGCTTAATTGAATTTTGTGGAAAGGCCAGAGTACTGGGGTGACTGTTCAGAAGTCTAAAATATAGGGAATTGGATTTCTGATGCCAGATCTGTTGCCCATTTGGTTTGAATCCTTTTTCTTTGATTTTTTCAAATACTCTCTTTTTCCCTCTGTCAGAGGACTGAAAATTAGCCAAATTTGCAACATTTGTCTCTCAAAACTCTTATAAGAAATTAATATGAGAGAGAGAGAGAGAGAGAGAGAGAGAAGGAAAACACCAGAGGTCATTTAAAAATTAAAAAGAATATGCAATTCTTTAAAAGACTATGCGTCCTAATATCCTTAAAAGAATATGCAATTACCAACCCCTTCATTGAAGAATGAGGAGGTATAGACCATGTCAAACAGGAAATGATCCAGAAATAATTTCCCATTAATATGCATTCTTCCATGTGCTATCTGGTACCTGGTGCCAGATAAGGGAAAATAATTGTTTAAACCAAACATCTTGCTTACGTCTATAAATCTGTCCATATAATCTCACTCTGCATTAACTCTGTGTCCAAACTTGTGGTGAGCACAGGGGAAGAAGAGTTCACAGCCAAGAAGCAAAGTCCTAGGTCCGAACCACATGCAACTTAGAGGATCATACAAATTGAATTTCAAAAAAAAGAAAGAAGGGGGCCTGGGTGGCTCAGTTGTTAAGCGTCTGCCTTTGGTTCAGGTCATGATCCCGAAGTCCAGGGATCGAGCCCTGCATCGGGCTTCCTGCATGGCAGGAAGCCTGCTTCTCTCTCTCTCTCACTCCCCCTGCTTGTGTTCACTCTCCAGCTGTGTTTCTTTCTGTCAAATAAATAAATGGAATATTTAGAGAGAGAGAGAGAGAGAGAGAGAGAAAGGAAGGAAGGAAAAGAAAGAAGAAAGAAAGAGAAGGAAGGAAGGAAGGAAGGAAGGAAGGAAGGAAGGAAGGAAGGAAGGAACTTGAATTTGAACTGGATTTAACTGCTATAGTTTTCAAGTCCCACTTGCCGCCGCCTCTTCCCAGCTGCATAACATTATATAACTCAACTGCTCAGTTTCACAATCTGTGGAATGGGTCTCTTCCTAGCACCGGCTTCAGCACTGTTGCTCAGATTAAGTGTCTGGAAAGGGCCAGTCCAGGCATGCATTATCTGACTAAGTGCAAGGGGAAAGTTCAGCAGAGGGAGAGCAAGCGGTGGGCGGAGCCTCTTAGGAGGACTGTAGGAGGAGGTGGAGTTGAATTCAGAGAATGAGGTGAACACTGATCCTTTTGATCCGATGAGCCTCTGAGAGTCTGTGCTAACTGAGGGAGTCCAAATCCTGTTTCCACAGTGGCTGAGTTCTGGTTCCTAAGCTTGCCTACCCCAACGACGTGTTGCTAATGAATTAGTCGTGTCGTTTCTCATGGCCCCTAGAACCATGCCCTTTCCCTGTTCCCAAGACTCCGGGGCTTCCCTGCTGGGCGTGTGGGCTCCAGATCCCAAGGGACCAAGTGGACAACCTTGGGTTCTAGATTCAATGTTTCTTTTTTTTTTTTCCTCCCGTTCCCTTTAGATTTGTCAGATAAGTCTTGCACTTTCAAGGTGACATTACGCAATTTCCGGATCATCTTATCATGGGAATTAAAAAACCGCTCCATCGTACCGGATCACTATACATTACGGTACACAGTTATAAGGTTGGTTTCACGTTTATTGTTCTTCTTGCTAAATATATTCTCTTTCTATTAATTGCGGGGTGGTGAAGGCTCGTGATCTTCCTTGTGCTTGAGCCCCTCTCTTCTCCCCTCTTCTCTCTCTGTTCTGAGTTCCGAGCTTTAAAAGTCCAAGTCCACTTTTAATTGAATTAAGTGCTTTTTTAAAAAAGTATTTTATTTATTTATTTGACAGAGAGAGAGAGAGAGAGATCACAAGCAAGCAGAGAGGCAGGCAGAGAGAGAGGAGGAAGCAGGCTCCCTGCCGAACAGAGAGCCTGATGCGGGCCTCGATCCCAGGACCCCGAGATCATAACCTGAGCCAAAGGCAGAGGCTTTAACCCACTGAGCCTCCCAGGTGCCCGAATTAAGTATTTAACAACCTCAAACTGGTCTGACAAAGCTTGTATTTCTAATCATTTCTCCAGGTCAGAGCCACAGAAGCAAAATAATCACTGTGCATGTTTTTCACAATTATTTCTCTGACTCAGTCTAGACAGTCAATGAATGAATGAATGAATGAATGCACTATTTTCTGAGGAGTCCAAAGATCTGGTGACCATATTGATGTTGGGCTCACTTGTCTTTACTCAGGGATCCTGAGTGGCACATCAGAAAGCTGTCTGGTCTAGACCAGGAGAGGCCCACGTCCGCAGTCTGCCTTGATCCCTGATTGGCTGTCACTTTGGGGCACCAAGCTCAGCCTCTCTGAGCCAAGTGTCCAAAGATGAATGACATACTGGATGGAGCCTTCAATGGCTCTCTTCTTCCGATATCTCAAGTTGTTACTTTGATCAAGTCGCCTCTCCCAGTGTTCTTTTGTTTGCTGTTTATTTGGCTAATAGGTGTTCGCGTTACCGACTGACCCAGTAGAAGGCCTCTTGCGAGTTTCTCTGGTGCCTGCCAGTGGCTTAGTTTTTCTCTGCATCAGGCAGTCACATGTACCACACACTTACCTTTCCGAAGCTCAGGACATCAGATGTCTCAGTTGTCCCTCTGTAGCACGGGCTAGTTATCATCTCCATCCACCAGCGGGAGAGAGGGTTTCAGGCAGGACACTCTAGAGAGGGTTTACTGAGCATCTCCTGCATGCCAAGTGTCGAACCATAAACTCAAGTCCTTGACCTCCTGAGACCTAGAGCAGATATTCTGAAAGTAGGCAGGGATATCAATAAACAAGACATAATGTGGTAAGTGCTGGTAAATAGTGTACAGAAAAATAAAGACAGACAAGAGGGATTAGGAGAGAAAAGGTGGACACGGTGGGGTAAGGTGTATTTCCATTTTAAATAAGGTAGTTGGGGAAGACAACTCGATATAGTGATATTTGAGCAGAACCATAAATGAAGAAGCTGGGCGTGCAGTCCGTGGGTTCTCATCACATAAACACTGAAGTTCTCCTTTTTATCATTTCTTTTCCTTTTAAAGTAGGCCAGACAGCATGAGGATTGTGGAGCACTGTTCAAATGTCGCAGCATCGTTTTGCGACCTAACGGACGAGTGGGAGGTCCTGCCCGAGACGTACGTCGTCAAGGTTGATGGGTTCAGAGGGAACACGACGCTGGTCACTTGTTTCATCGATTTCTTCTTGGCAGCATACAGTGAGTGGGTCTCTGTTTAGCATCTCTACCACCATCATCATCATCGTCAAAATCATCAATATTTGCTTTGCCATGAAATAGAAAGGTCTGCAAAGGGTGTCTCGGACTCAGAGCTGGGTGCCCCGCCTGACCCTGTCACTTTTCTAGCTCTGGAACTGTGACCTATTTACTTTGCTTCTCTGAGCTCCAGTTTCCTTATCCAAAAAATAGGATGATGATTGGAGAAGATTCCTCTACGCCTGAGTGAGGCAGGCACGCCAGCAGCAGTGGCCACCATTTTCTGGCATATTCCAGAGCCCAACAGGAAGTAGATAGTGAGGTCCATATGGCGTGTATCTGAGCTGTCGCGACTCTTTGGGCCAATGTGTTCCTTAATACTGAACCCCTCCCCGGATCAGAAACCAGTGCCCAGACTTAGAGAAGACCAGAGCCAGAGAATGGGTGTGCCTCTCTCTTCTTTCCCTAAGACTGGACCCTGGATTTGTCTTAACAGCCCCAGGGTCAGCCCTCCTTAGCCAGACTCTAACCCTTCTTTGAGCTAGAGTATCCTAATGTACAACCTGTTTCCAAGAGAAAGATTTGATTTCGACTCCTCCCTATTAAAGTCCGTGTCGGTGTGCACTCATGCGTATGTGCTTAGCAAAGTGATAATGACCAAATCCCCACTGTCACAGACATCCTAGATAGGAGATTCACTGGAATTATGTGTGTGTAGAAATATATATATCTGTGTGTATAAAAAAAAAAGAAAAGAAAGTAAAGCACAGCTTCTAGCATGGTATTCAGACTATTGGAGAAACGATATGAAAGTCAGAAAGATGTCACTTTTCAAGACTCAAAACGGTAAATATGAAAAATATGTAAGTACCCAGGTTTAGAGGAGATACAGGGGGTGTTGGGGCGCAGTCTTTCTAAAAGCATTTAGCAGTATGTGTTAAAGCCTTAACCTGCTTGCTCTCATTCAGAATTCCTCATTAATGATTCATCCTAACAGTCATGGGTAATGTTATGATTTACCTGCAAGAATGCTCATTGACACAGTGATTCTATTCAGAAAACATAGAGACAATTTCATATTCAAAACAGCAAATCAGTTAAATTATGGTACAGCCAGCCCCTTAGCAGAAGAGAAACAACCGTGGAAAGTCATGATGACCATCGAGGTCAGCCAGCTTTCCGTAAAAGGCCAGAAAAGAAATACTTTGGGCTTTATGGCCTACACACCATACACCATATCACCTAGTCTTCTTGCATTGTTTTGCAACCCTTCAAAACTAAAAACACCCTGAACTGGCAAGCTGTGCAGAAACCCAGGCCCATTTGGCCAGCCCCTGATGGAGATAAATATGCATTAATATGTTTATGAATTGAGTGCAATGTATACCATGCAAAACTGTGGGTAAGAATGATTAGTTTTAGTTTAGGTGTGCGTGTGTGTGTGTGTGTGTGTGTGTGTGTGTACACTAGCTCGATTTATGTACGTATGTATATATATATTTATATATATACGTATGTATATATATATATATATATTTACACACACACAAGAGACAAAAGATGATTAACCACATTCAGGGACAATTGTCTTCTGTGTCTTCTGCTCTTTCTACAATGGTTGGGTATTATTATAATAGGAAAAGAAGTCATTTTACTTTTATGTTTAGGATACAGCCTGCAAATTGGGGAAGACTAACTTCCATCCCCAAACCTGTCCTCCATTTCCCCATTAAGCAAATCACATCACTTTTATTGTCCTCAGTTTTTTGCCAATAAAACAAATAACCCGTCCCTCCGCTAGGACCCCAGGCACGTTAAAGCAAAGATGGATGTCGGGAAGTCAGGTTATGTAACAGCACTGGGAGCGGTATGGTTAGACATTGGGATTTGTTTCTGATTTTGTCTTCTAAACAGTGTCTTTGGAACCACCAGAGTTTGATATTGTTGACTTTAACAACCACATTAATGTCAGTGTGAATTTTCCACCCGTCCTTCCCAAGATACTAGATGGAAAAGTATCACAGGGGTACCTACCACTCATCATCGAAGAACAGTCAGGGGAGATTGTCAGGAAGGTAAGTGGTCAAAACATTTCTGAGTTGGCCATGAATGTATTTGGCTCTCTTCTTTAACAAAAGACGTTTGTAGGGGCACCTGGGTGGCTCAGTTGGTTAAGCAACTGTTTCTGGCTCAGGCCATGAGCCTGGGGGAGTGAGTCCCGGATCGGGGGGTGGGGGAGTGGAGGGATGGGGGGGGGTCCCTGTGTGTGTGTGTGTGTGTGTGTGTGTGTGTGTGTGTGTACACTAGCTCGATTTATGTATATATGTATATATATGGTGGAGTCAGGTGACAACTGATGGTGGCTTGGACCACTCGGCAGTAATGAGAAGTGGTCAGATTCTGCATATGTATGCAAATGGAGCTGATGGTATTTTGAGGTGGATTGGATGAGCTGTATGGTGAAGAAAGACACAAGGGCACCTGGATAGGTGGAGCTTTCATTCATTAAAATGGGATAGATTATGGAAGCGGGAGGTGGATGGTTGGATCTCAGTAGCCTGGATTTGGATATATCAATTTGAAGTGCCCACAAGGCATCCGGGAGGAGATATTGAGCAGGAGTTGAAGGCTCCAAGTCTGGAGTTCAGAGGAGAGCTTCTAGCTGGAGAGATGTCCGGGGAGGTCATGGGCTTCTTGGTGTGTGTTGATACCTTGAGAAGAGGTGAGATCACCCAGAGATGGATATGTGAGAGAAGATGTCCAAAGTCAGAGTCCCAGACCACTTAAAATGTCGAGATTTAGCAAATGAGGAAACAGAAAAAAAGACTGGTAAGAGAAGAAGGTAAGAGTGATGTCCTGGTGGCTGAGAGATGAAAGTTCTGGAAGGAGAAAGTGATCTACTGGATCAAATACTATAAATGGGACACCTTAGCCAAAGACTATGGAGTGACGATTGGATTTCACAATGTGGAAGTCCTGATGACCTCAATAACAGTGACTTCATTGGAGCGTTGGGGTGAGGATCTGGAAGGAATAAATTCCAGAAAGAGAAGGAAGAGAGAAATTGGAGACCGTGGGGAGAGCTAATTCTTCTAAGGAGTATTTCTATAAAGAGGAGAGATACTCTGTGGTGGAAAGTGCGGTCAAGGGAGGGACACTTTAAAATGGAAAAAGTTACAGAATGTTCATGTGTAAATGGAATGTTCCAGAGGAGTTGGTGGAGCCCCATTGTAGGGGGTATGAGGATGGACAGAATCTCGAGAGCACAAGAAGGGGTTGGCCTTGGCTTGGGGCAGGGACTGGGCATCTGAGGCACAGTGGGAGAGGCAAAATAGTTAGGCACGGAGGCATGTGTGTTTGTTTAGGGAAACAGGAAGCAAGCACTGCACACTTCAAGATCACACAATCACACCAGGTGTGCCCAGATATTCTCAGCTGCCATTGGCTGTTCCTCTTCCAGGCAGTGTCTACTTCTCTCCCCCTTTTTTTCTTCATTGCTTATTGGCCATGCATAAGCTCTTAGTTCTTGAGGGCTTTTTCTTTTCTTTCTTCCTTTTTTTTAAATTCTTCCTCCTTCTAAATGGAAACTTGAGGAAAACATTATTACAGAAGGCCGTATTTGAACTGCTGAAAATTCTAATTTATAGAACTGCTAGTATTTTGAAAAACACGGAATGTTATGCAGAAGTTGTTTTTCTTGAAAAAACAACTTTCGTATCATCTCTTTAATTCCAAAATGGAACAGAACTACCTGGGAAGGAAGAGGCAAAGTGTTTTAAGGGAGAAGATAAGAAATTAGACAGCAGCCACAGTTCTGCCACAGACAGGCTGTGTGGACTTGGAAAGTTACCTAACCACTCTGAAAGGTAGTTTTGTCATCTGGAAAATGGGGATAACGCCAACTTTGCAGACCACTTTAAAATATAATCCCATTTATTAATGCATATGAAAGCACTTCTGAAGGGTAGATACATATCATTAAGACAAAATAATCTTGTAAAAATGATGTCATGGAAACTTCTATTCCTCATTGAAACTTTTTCTACTCATTTAGAAAATGAAGTTGCTAGGCTAGATTTTGTAGTTTGAAAGTATGCATGGTATACACATACACCCAGCTGAGTGATCAATCCATAGCCCCAAATAACTTAAAAAATCCTTTTTCCTTCCAAGCATATGATATTTCTATCCCTGTTTAAGATTTGAAGAGAAATCCCCAAAGACCCTCTTCAGACCTGCCTCTACATGAAATTCTCACTCAAAGTCTTCCTGATTTTTTGCTTATTTTCACAGCATCACCCCACACTAAATGAAAACATCATTAGAAATTTCACTTACGTCATCGACAAGTTACTTCCAAACACAAACTACTGCGTATCTGTTTATTTTAAGCCTAGGAATCTGGGAGCAATACACAAATCTCCAGTAAAATGTACCGTCCTTCGACCTGCACAGGACACAGGTATAAGTTTTTTTCATGTGTTGCTTTCACTCTGTGGGAATACGTATTTAATGAGAAGAATCCGAAAGCCATGGGACACGGAAGGTATTTCTTCTCCTGAAAGCCCATCACAGTGATGGTCAGTCTTGACTGAGTTGTGGAGTCCCTTTGAAGGTGCCATACGAGGGGAACAGTTCCCTATCTACCTTTATAAAGTCGGGTCCTTCTGAAATGGAAATGCTTCAGTTTCAGGGAGTCAGGTTGAAATTCAGTTCTGGATGCCCTTAGCTTGGCCATTCCTCAAGCCAAGGGCTGGAGGAGACAGGAGCATTGGAAGCAATTACAGGCAGAGGTATCAAAGTGGGGTCAGTTATGGAGGTCAGGTGTGACTCATCGATGTGGTCGGCCTGGAAGGAGGGTGGGCTGTTGCTCACACACGGAAGGAAACCTCACTAGTGTGGATGAGATGGTCCCTGAGGAAGAGTGAGAAGTCCTTCTGTTGCAAAAGCATCAGAACGTTGATCAGCATCATTCTGGAACCTTCCCCCAAACAGAAAAATTTGCAGTGAGACCAGTCAGGCTTAGGAGCATTCACTGCTGCTGATTCGCCAAGGAAGTAACAAGGTCTCTGCTTGTGTTGCCAAAAGTGAAAATCACCACCAAGGAAGTCTTTCAGAATTTCCCAGCCCCAGTGAAAGTGTCTTTAACGTTCTGATTTACCAGAGTACAGACAGTAAAGTGAGACGGAAGGAAGGACACTCAAGGGTGCGGTTTATTTGTGGGTCAAGTGATCTATGGTCCATGCTCCCTGGCACACGAAGGTGATGTTACTCTCCTGTGTTCCTCAGGGTCGGATGATTCACAGACCAATTTTAAAGGAAAAAATATGTCCTTTAAAGTATCTTTAAAGGGAAAAAGAGTTAGATCATTATTACAGTGTCAGTTTAATACAGGCAAACCTAAACTGGCATATAGATGCTTTATGCCTGTAGCTCTTACAAAATGCAAACCCCAAGCAGATTTGCATACTTACGTCCTAATACCAGTCCTCCAACATTAGCTCCAGTGATTCGATTCATTTCTGATATTCTCTGGGGTTAGTGTAGGCCACCCAAATGTCTGTCCAGCCTGGCTACAAATCCAGAGGTTCCCATGACCTCCCTTCACATTTAATAGGGCATGGGCTCCTGTCCCCTTGGAGTCTGGTGGCTCCAACCTCCCAGTTCGTCCATGTGCCCAGCGATCCAGAATCTCTCCAAGTCTTGCCGTCCAAAGTTTGTGCTGGTTTCGTTAACATAGGCATGACTGACAAATCATCATCCACTAGTGACTAAATGTGATCAGCAGCCCCTCTCCCCTTGCGGAAGGTCAGTGTGACCAGAAATTTCCACTCCCTAATCACTAGTTGGTTTTTCTGGTGACCAGCATCTCTAGCACCCTGCCTTGCCTTGTCTCATTAGCATAAACCTAGATATGTTCCCCCAAAAGATACTCCTATCACTCAGGACACTGGTGTTCTGTGCCAAGAACTAGGGGTGAAGACCAGATATTTTATTATATTATTATTATTATTTAATTTATTATACCATGACCTTATAAGGAAACAAAACTAATGGAATGGAGAAGCTCTTTTCCTCATGGGATACTTCTGTATTCTGTTGGTGTGGGGTTTTTTCCCACTCCAAGCAATCCTCCCATACCGGCTCAGGGTCTTACATACCCAATCCCAGCACTGTGGACCTGGAGACAGAGACTCAGTCTCACAAAGACTGCCCCCACTGCCACTCCAAACTGCAGTGTAAATGGGAGATTCTCACATCCCCCTCCCTGGGTTTGATCATTTGCTAGAATAGCTCCCAGAACTCAGGAAAACAATTTCTTTACTGGGTTCCTGGTTGATTGCAAAAGAATACAACTCAGGAACAGCCTGGGTTGAAGAGCTGAGCCAGGTATGAGCGGAGGGACAGGGAGCCTTCCTACCCTCTTAGAGAGAGCACACCACCCCCACCCCCAACTTCCCAACCCAGAAGCTCTTGGAACCCTGTCTTTTGAGGGTTTTATTCAGACTACATTACAAAGGTAGGACGGATTAAATCCTTTGCCACTGGCAATTAATTCAACCTCTAGTCCCTCTCTTGCCCCCAGAGGTCCGGGTTGAAAGTTTCAACCCTCTAATCACCAGTCGGTTCTCCCGGAAACCAACCTCCATCTGTAGGGGCTTTCCAAAAGTCATCTCCTCAACAATAAACTCAAGTGTGGTCAGAAGGAGCTTGGGTGTGAACAACAAAAGACACTCCTTCACCTTCCTTGCTCTTAACACTTAGGAAATTTCAAAGCCCTATGCTGGGAACGGGGGACAAAGACTGAATAGTTATTTATTATGATTATAAATCACAATCTCACCAATAAACACTGAAATTAGTAATATGATGCTACAGACGGTGATTTGCAAAACTCAGTCCCCACCTGGAAGATGAATGTCAGTCTGAGATCAAAAGCACATGTTTTTTGGAGGTTGACGTGCTCTGTGATGACTCAGTTTCTCCCCTGACTTTTTGGTTTTCACTTGCTAAGAAACAGCGGTGCAACAGCACGTTGTCCTGTCATTTCGTCTTTACTTGGTGTGAGCATATCGTTTTGCATATTAAGTCAGCCTCCCTTCTTGTATCATTACCCAAGACAGTGCAAGTACAAATGTCCCTCACGATCCAAATACTTGATGTCTTAATTCCTATTGTCCGAAGCTCAGGAACCAAGTAGGTTCACATAACTTGGACTCCTCACTGTGGAGACTGGCCATCTGAACTACATTCACCCTGGGAACCAGACAGGTTCAGATGCTGAGTGATTCATCGGAGGTGAACGGTGCTATCTTAGGGGAGTACTTATCTGGGGGAGTTTAGCCTAGCGATCTAGAGAAGTGTCTCCACGCTGGTCAAGTCCTAGATTAACTGCAGCAGAAAGATGGAAAAACAAAATTATAAAAAGCTCCTTGCAGTCAGAAGGTTGAGATTTTCCAAAAGGAATTTTGACGAGAAACTTCAGGGACACTCAGTAGGACAGAGAGGGTTCGGTAGAACCCTGGTGTGGCCCAAGTCCAGCCTCAGAAAGACTCAGGTGTTTCTTTCAGAGAAATTCTTCTTTTCCCCCGCTTCTGCCTGAGGGCATACTGTTAAATAACAGACATTCAAGTAAATTTTATTTATTTTATTTTTTTGGAGATTTTATTTATTTATTTATTTGACAGTGAGAAACACAACTAGAGAGGGAACACAAGCAGGGGGAATGAGAGAGGGAGGAGCAGGCTTCCTGCCCAGCAGGGAGCCCAGTGCGGCTGACCCTGGGACTCCATGATCATGACCTGAGCAGAAGGCAGATGCTTAATGACTGAGCCACCCAGGCGCCCCTCAAGTGAATTTTAAAGACCTGATTAGCTCTGTGGAACAATTCGAGAATCAGAAATCTGGCAGCATCCCATCTAGCAAATGGAGAGGAGCGCCAAAGGGCTATAGAAAAGTAAGGGTTTTTATAATCAGGACAAGGAAGTCATGCCAAAAAAAAGGATTTTCAAGTGAGGTCGCCTCCCTTTGGGGGAGAAAAAGTTCTTCCTATATCATGTAGATTACCGACCAGTTAAGATTACAGCCCTTGTGGGGAGGTGAAAATGCAGTCAGGTTATAGGTTTTGAGCCCCAGTGTGTTGACGGGCCAGGCATGAGTGACTCCATTTTGGGCCTAGAGTTTTGTTTTGTTTTTTAACAATACTAACAGGTGGCGATTACACATTTGAGATGTGGCCAGGATGACTGAAAACTGATTTTGGTGGGGTTTCTTTTCAACTTCAGTAATTAATTTTTATTTTATTTTATTTTATTTATTTGACCGAGAGAACCTGGGTCAGCACAAGCAGGGGGAGCTGCAGGCAGAAGGATAAATGGGTTCCCGCTGAGCAAGGAGCCCAATGCGGGACCCGATCCCAGGACCCTGGGATCACGACCTGAGCCAAAAGCAGACCCTTAACTGACTGAGCCACCCAAGGCACCCCTCAGTTTGGGAAATTTAAATTTAAAAAGTCATGTGCAACTCATGGCTACCGTGTTGTGTAGTGGTAGAACATCATTAAAAAGTGGAAGACAGGGGCGCCTTGGGTGGCTCGGTCAGTTAAGCACTGCGGTCAGCTCAGCTCATGATCTCAGGGTCCTGGGATGGGTGGGCTCCCTACTCAGCAGGGAGTCTGCTTCTCCCTCTCCTTCCGCCCTGAACTCTGCTTGTGTTCTCTTTCTCTCTCTCTCTCTCTCATAAATAAAATCTTTAAAAAAGAGAGAAACTGAAAGACATTTTTATCCTTGGAAAATATGTATACTTGGATTACTTTCCATTCTACTGTGCTTAACAGTAGTTTTTCTAATGTTTGCTCACTTGATACTTGATACTTCATTCCACCATCAGCCCAATGTGTATTTACTCCCATCTGTGATAATTTATTGAGTTTATTTCAAAATAATGTCATTTCATTTTTCATCAACAGGGTCATCAGAATCTGCCAAAATAGGAGGAATAATTACTATGTTTTTAATTGCTGCTGTCTTCATTAGCACCATAATAATACTGAAACGTGTTGGTTATATATGCTTAAGAAATGATTTCCCCAAAGTTTTGGTATGTAGTCTCTTTTTAAGTTTCTTTATTTTTTATTTTAACTTAAGGATTTTTATTATTCTCTCAAATATTTTCACAGCAGGAAAAAAAGTCCCATTTTCTAAAAACACCAAGCTGTTTTATCACTGAATGATACCCAAGTATGTATGTATTTTCCATTTTCTGTTCTGTTATACTTTGCCCTCATAATATTTGTAACATCACCTAGTATTCCATTGTCATTAACGTATTATCTCTTCCCTTAATCATTTTGCAGCTGTCGGGCATTTGAAATGATTTCCTTTCTTTTCTTTTTCTTCTGCGGCATTTATGAATAATGCCACGTGTTTCATTAACATTTTTTTATAAAGATCATCTTTCAGTTTGGGTTATGCCAGTGGAATGTGTACACAGATGGATTTATCTTTAAAAAAGATAAAGGAGTAATTTATGCTGCCAGTGGTGACATTCCTCCAAAGCTCTGCTGACATTGATTAATCACCTTTACCACTTTGGTTCACATATCGTGTGTATAAAGGTCACTTGGAGTCGCTCTCCTTTAATTAGTGAAACCAGCCCCTGTTTGTCTTCGTTTTTCCATCTGTGCTTCCCAGGGTGCACACTTTCTGCTCAGAGCCCTCGACCCCTCAGACAAGTCTAGGTATTGATCTTGCATGTTTCCAAAACCTCCTCATGTCTTTTGACACATGTGCCCATCATGTATCATTTCCTCTATCCCACTGCTGTCTTTCCCTCTTCATTTAATAATTTCGCATTCAGAATGATCTCATGTGTCCATGTTTGAACTCATTTCACCTTTTTTCTTCTCATTTTTTAACAGCTACATATTTAAATATTCCTCCGTGGTCAATCAAATTGTACTCTTGTTTTTCTTGTTCTTATTTGTTCGGGCTTTGTTGGAGGAGGGGTTGTTTATTGGGTGGTGTGAGTGTGCTTGGTAGATTTTTAACTACAGCTGGTATTTGAGCCCAGCTGGCATTTGGCTGTGCGTTTCGTCCACACTGTGATCCTTGCCTTTCAAGAAGGGACATTTTTTAATTATTTAATATTTTATTTTATTTTATTTTTCAAATGTTCCAAGATTCATTGTTTATGCCCCACTCCCAGTGCTCCATGCAATACGTGCCCTCAGTACCCACCACCAGGCTCTCCCATCCCCTCACCCCTCCCTTCCAAAACCCTCAGTTCGTTTCTCAGAGTCTACAGAAGGGATATTTTTAAAAATTTATTTATTTGAGAAGGGAGGGGCAGAGTGCACACGGGTGCCCGGGGGTGGGGGGGGGTGGAGAATCTCAAGCAGACTCCCTGCTGAGTAGGGAGCCCAGCGCAGGGCTCAATCCCACGACCCTAGATTATGACCTGGGCGGAAAAAACCCAGAGTCAGATACTTAACCCGCTGAGCCACGCAGGTGCCCCAAGAATGGACATTATTTTATCCCTGGTGTAAAATATCTCTCAAAGTCTTCTGCCAGCAGCCAATTGCAGCCTTATCTCAACCTTCTGCCCCGTGTTTATTCCTTTGGCCTTGAGGTTTTAGGCAAATCCTACTCCAACTCCTAGTTCTCACTGCAGCCTTGAGATAAAAAGGTCTTTAGCACCACACCCGTTCCCTCCTAGATAAATTCTCTGCCTGCATTACTAATCCTCCCTGGAGTTCCTCCCGTCCCTAAGATGCATCCAAATTATATGCTAATTGTGTGTGTATGTATGTGTGTGTGCGCGTGTCTCCATTATTGTGTTGACCCAAGTACTGAGAGGAGGTATTGGTAACTTGTATCTTTGTAGAATTCCTTCATTAAAAATTGCTACTCTCACTATGGACCCTGGGAAACAAACTGAAGATTTCAGAGGGAAGGTGGGTGGGGGCGATGGGGTGACTGGGTGATTGGTATTCAGGAGGGCACATGTTGGGATGAGTTGTGTTTACCCAACTAATGAATCATTGAATGCTCCATCAAAAACTAATAGTGTATATTATACAGTCGCTAACTGAACATAATAAAAAATAAAAGAAAAAAGGTAAATGACTAAAAAAATTGTTACTGTGTGTTTAAGTAAAAACTCTAGGAAAGGTAAAACAGCACTAGTGTATTTGTGTATATGTGTTTAATCAAGAATATATGTCAAAAACTTTTAATGGCATCTTTTAAAATGTTTTTTCTTTTTAAATTTTTTCTTTTCTTTTTTTTTCTTTTTTTTTTTTTGGTTTTTGATGTTTACATTTAACAAATATTTATTGAATACGTACCATGTGTCCACGTGCTCTAGGCACTAAGGGTACAGAAGTGAATGAAACATAGAAAATCTTGCCGGCCTAGATCTTAAACTGGGAGGATTCTGGGTAGAGACAATGATAATTTATAGATAATATAACTGGTAAAGCCAAAAACTTAGCATGAATCTAGAGATCGATTATTAAGATTAATAAGTTTGACAGAGTTTGTACATATGAAATAATCAATATAAAAATAAACATGAAGCCTCTTTTCAACATCCCAGAAATTAAATACACAAATCATAGTGTAAAGCTCTGCGAATTTTCACTAACTCAGTGCATCCATATAACTCGTGCCTAAATGGAGAGAGTATCATCAGCCTACCCAGAAGTCTCTTTCCTGACACCTTCTAGTAAGTAGCCCCCCCTCCCAATAACCACTGTCCTGATTACTCACAAGCATAGATTAGTTTTACCTGGTTTTGAACTTGGAATCCTACAGTTAAAAAATGAATCATAGTTTTTTAAAAGGAGCACCTGGGTGGCTTATTCAGTTAAGCATCTGCCTTCAGCTCTCTCAGGTCATGATCTTGGGGTCCGGTGTCAAGCCCAACATCTGGCTCCCTGCGCAGTGGGGGGTCTGCTTCTCCCTCTGCCCCTCCTCCCTGCTCGTGCTCTGTTGCTTGCTTGCTCACTCTGTCTCTCTCAAATGGATAAATAAAATCTTTAAAAGAAATTTTTTTAGTAAATAAAAACAAAAATACCATTATACTAGTAATAAAAAAATATTCTTAAAACATTTTAAGAAATCAATCTAATAGAAGACATTATAGGTCTTTTGCGGAGAAAATTGTAAAACCTTATCAAAAGACATTAACAAAGATGTGGTCAAGTAGAGAGCCCAGAACCAGATCCGCACATAGGGAAACATGACTAATGATGCATAGATATTGCCATGGGAAAGGATTGGCTGGTCAATAAATGTAAATATATGGGAGAAAATGAAATTGGGTCTCTACCTCACACCATACACAAATATCGGGTCCAGGTATATTAAGGACTAATATGAAAGGCAAAACTGTTTAAGTTTTAGAAGACACAGCAGGGATTCTATAGGACCTTGGAGTAAGGAAGATTCTCTCAGATACAAAAAGCAGAACCATAAAGGAAGAACAGCGATACTCTTTTTTTACATTACTAGCAAGAATTTCTTTTCATCGAATGTCATTAACGATGTAAAGCAATCAACCACAGGCTAGGGGAGAATATATGCAACAAATACTCGTAAGGACAGCATCCAAATTATATAAAGAGCTCCTACGAATCAATAAGAAAAAAGATGAACGACCCAAAAGAAAAATTCACCCCAAGCCTGGGTTGGGTAGAGTAGGGGAAGAGCAGTTTTGTCAAACTGGACATCCCAGGTAAGCACAGGAGAATAGAGAGGACAATGCCAATGACCATCACTGGCTGACCACTTCCTCCCCATTAGCCTTCCTCCAGAGCTCACCCCACTCAGCTGTACCCTGGCAACGCTCTGTTCCAAGAGCTGGAACAGAATGAGCTCAGTGAATCTTGCCTTTCTCACCCCTGAGATCTTCACCTTTAAGGTCCTCTGGTTCAGGCAACCTCAGTGGAATTGGCTCCCTAGCATCTCTCCTCACCCACGGTTCCCAGACACCCCTTAAGAATGTCTTGGCAATCCAAAATCTAAATGGATCAATCCCTGTGACATGAAAGAAGCAGCAAGAGAGCCGAGTAGGAAGGAGTGGAAGCCCGAACCGCGTCCCTGGGGCAGGCAGCCTACCTAGCTTGAAATGCAGCCTCCCCCACCCACCATTCATGGACCGTGGGCAAGTTTCTTCACCTCTCCGCCTCATTTTCTCCCCTGTAAAATGGGGAGAAAAAGCGCAAGCCTACTTCGTGGCACAGTTGTGAGCATAAAATGCATCATAACGCGTAAGCAGTAGGACCAGCGCCCAAGCAAACAGGAAGTAGGCGGTACGTAACCGTTAGCTGGTGTTAACGGACCTTGCTGGTTATGATCATCACGTTTCTCAGTTACTCTCATTGGGTTTTATTATGACCAAAAAAAAAAAAAAAGTAAAGAACAAACCATTGAGACTTTCTCTCTCTCTTTCTCTTTTTTTAAGAAATTTGGTAACTTGTCAGCCTGGGTATTCCCTGAGATGCCACCACTGGAAGCAGTGGCTTTCGTGGAGGTGATTCACATTCACAGGAAGAAGAAGGTATGGAATTACAATTACGATGATGAAAGCGACAGCAACGATGAAACGGCGGCCCCGCAGACAAGTCTGAGTGGCTACACCAGGCACGGGCTAGTGGGCGCGCTCCCAGGTCCCACCTGTGACTCCTCGGCCACCTGTGGGGACTGCCTGGAGCCGGACACCAAGGAACCTGATATGTCGCAGCCGGAGGCGGAGCCCCTGATGGCTCCAGGGCCCAGCCCCAGGCAGTGGGAATACAGGAGTGGGGCCTGCAAGGAGCTAGGGAAGCTGTTACAGGCCCCCTGTTCCGAGGAGGACAGCAGCTCCACGGAAGAGGCTGGGGACAAAATTATCTTCAATGTAAATCTAAGCTCTGTGTTTGTGAACACCCTTGATGACGACTCGGACGTCCCTCCAGTGTTAACCAGTTTTCCAGAAGAGACGGATGACCTAGAGGATTCCCACAAACTGGAATCAAGTTTTCTGGCCGCCCACGGGGAAGGGACCCAGCCACCCTTCCCAACCCCCTCTGCAGAGTGCCCATGGCCTGAAGATGTGCTTTCTGATAAAAGTGATAGTTCCGAGTCGGATGTTGACCCTGGGGATGGCTATATAATGAGGTGAACCCGCAAAATAATGAACAGGAGCTGAGCAATACCTCCAGGGTTTCCCTCCCTGCACCATCACTTCCGCCTCTGTGGTCTGCAGTGTTCCTGAGGGAAAGTGTTGGAGACGCATTAGCCTTCTCCCAGGGTTCCTCCTCCCGGGGTGACGTCATCTATGCAAATTCCATGCACGTTACCAATCTGCGAGGGGAGTCCAAAGCCCACCAGCGGATCCTTCAGTGCGTTGTTTACGTGCCCCAAGTGGTTTTCAAGGGTAGTCCAGGGCGCTGCGAGATTTCTGGGAAATAAAGAAAGACACTCAGCAGGGTTCGGAGCAGGAGCCGTCAGCAGTGTCAAGTCAGACTGGCTCAAGGAAGGAGCCAGAAAGCACACAGGAAAAGAGAACGAAGGGAAGGCAGCCAGAGGGAAAGGCAGGAGAGCCATAAAGAAACAGAAGCACATGTTGGAAGGAGGAAAGATCCAGCCCAGTCTTGGGCTCCTCCCACATGTCACCTTCTGTCACCTACACTCAAGAGAATCTGACTCTAGGCCACTTGTCCAGCCCCCACAGTTTGAGTGAGGAAGACAAACTCACATGCCTAGATAAGTCTGGCACCAGGCAGGTGAGGAATAAAAAATATTTTCATGAAAGGGGTAGAATTTCAGTGCCAAATTTTAAAATGAAAAAAAAAAGGCGAGAGAACAAATGCAAAATTGTTTCAAGCTCTTCAGAAAAAATAAGATACTAAATTCCCAGAGATCTTATTTAACAATTTAAGAAGTGCTGCGTGCGCTGATTCCAAGATTCCTATGCATGACCAAAGTTCCTGTGGATGGGGGGGGGGGGGGAGAAGTTCTAGAACATCCTGTAGCAAACCAGACAAGAACTGGGACTCAAGTCTGACTCTCCTGCTATTTCCCTGTGTGACCTTGGGTACTTTGCTTACCCTCTCTGAGCCTCAGTTTTTTCACTTAGGAAATAAGTGGATTGGACTAGGTAATCTCTAAGATCCTGTGGTGCTAAGAGAAATATTAGAAAATACACAGGAATGAAGACTCTGGTGGAGGTGTTACTACAACTCTGAGAGGTCCTCAGGGTGAATCAGCTGTGTGGGACCTCCTACCTCATTCTCAGACCTTTCTTCTAGATCCATTCACATGGGTGAACAATTATGAGCCCTAGTTCAAGGACTTTGAAGAGATTATTTTTACAACTCTTCTAAAGTAATTCAAAGGAGAGAGATGTGAGAGGACAAGGGGTTAATGACCTGATGAAATTCCACAGGAAAGGGACTTTGTGATGTGAAGAGTCTGATTCTCTGTCCTCTTAAATCATTTCTCATATTTCAAAAGCTTTCCAGAGCAATCTTTTGGAATCCCGTTTATGGCTGCTCTTATGTGTGCGTATGTGTGTGTTTAAATTTTGTACAATGGTCTGAAGTTGATGACGGATAAACACTTTTAATACAAACTTGGTAAAGTCTTCAGAGTTGTTTCTCATTAGAGAGTGTAAAAATGCAGCGGCTTTGTGGTTCTGCTGAGATTTCTAGGGTTAAACAAAAGTCCCTTTGTGTGCGGTGGCCAGCGGGGGGGCCAAGGGAATATTCATCCTTGGGGCCTTGTTCCTGGTGCAGTGCCTTACATCACTCTGTACTTACCCTACTTTGGAATTTCCAAACTTACCACGGCCCGAGCTCGGAAAGAGGAAATTTAACGTCTCTCAAGCGGTGTTGTGAGAGTAACAAGGTTTTGCCCCATAAATGACTTGGTTTTGTGATGTTTATCCCTGAGTGAGAGGTGGTAAAGAAGACCCTTTCAAACTGTGCTAACGGAGTGCTTTAAAATCAACCTATTTGCAGGGGGAGGGGATCGTAGAGAAAACTTGGAAAAAGTTTTCACTGCAGAAAACTTGGGGAATACTGAATGATGTCAAGAAAAACCACCGCCACCCATAACCCGGGATAGAACCTCTGAGTGGGCGTTGTAGTGTATTTATTTAACTTGGGAAAGCATGCATTTAGTGTTGGGGGAGATGTCTCCCCAATCGGAGCACTTACGTACAGTTTTGCACCCATTGGGGACGCAAGGTCCCCTCCCTCTGCATCTCCCTACCACCCGCCAGCACCCCCTACCCCCCTACCCCGGACCCGCTCTCTCCCCGCCAGTCCCCCCCCCCCCCCCCCCCCCCCCCCCCCCCCCCCCCCCCCCCGCCACCCCGCCACCAGCAAAGCGCGGGCGTCTGACCCCGGCAGGGGCGGGGCCCAGTAAGGGGGCGGGGGCTCGTCTCGCCCCGCCCCTCCAGGACCAGGAAGCGGCCCAGGCGCCGGGCGAGCAGGGGCCGCTGGCTCTTCCGGGCGCGGGCACCCGGGCGCTTGCCCGACGGCTGCCGCGGGCCCCGGAGCGCCGTCCCGGCTCCCGGCGCGGCCATGCCGCGGAGCCTGCGGAGCTGGCTAGGCGGCTGCCTCCTGATGTCAGGTGAGGGGTCCGCGGGGAGGGGGCGCCCGGCGGTGCCCAGGGCACCGGCCGGTCGGTGCGCCGCGCTCCTCCCGGGCTCCGCGGCCGGACCTGCGCTTGGGAACTGGAAGCCGAGCTGCGACGCCGGCAGCGATGGCCCAGGGCGACCCCTGAACAGACCCCCGAGGCGCACTGGAAGTGATTGGGTCCGGCAGCCAGGGCCTGGCATTCAGCCCTCGGCACCCCAGCATCTGAGCTCTGCCCCTCTACACCACAGCTCTGTGCCTCCGGAGTTCTAAATACACTGAAACCTTTCTGCCCCCCTCTGAATTTCCTGCCAGGCTTGAAACAACGATGGCCCCCTCCTTCCTTTCTGACGAACTCATCCCCTGTCTTCCAGGATACCACACGCTCCCGGTTTTCCTCCTGCCTCTCAGCCTGTTTCCACCTAGGATCCTTCACCTCCGCCAGATCTCCATATAGCCCAGTTCTTGCCCAAGCCCTCCTGCTATCCCTGTACAGGATCCACTAAAACCTTAGCATTAAATACCAGCTATAGGCCTGTGACTCAAATGTGAATCTCTGTTGGCCTTCTTGGGTGATGGGCTGGAGGTTCTTTGTCATACTCTAAGATCTGCTTTCGTGTATGCTTGATATTTTCTATTAAAAAGTTTAAAAATGATTTCTGCCTTTAGCCCACATCTCTCCTTTATATGCCAGGCTCCTTTCTCTAGCTGTCTGGGACATTCCTGCCTGCACATCTCTCTGGCATCTCAAACCTAATGCGGCTAAAATGGGACTCCTGATGTCCTTGTACCCAACCCCAATCAGGGCTTCAGATGTTTAAGCTGGGAATGAATAGTACATTCTCCACACCAAATGTATTAGAAAGTCTAGAATCTATACCTCTGGAAATATACCTAAATTCCATCTACCTGCCCCCTAACAACTTTCTCCCACCACCCAAATCCTGGTCACCCCCATCTGTCCCCACTCCACTCTTGCTCTCTGCTCCAACACCACCTCCCCCCATGGTTCTTCAGATAAAATACAACACCACCTCCCCCCATGGTTCTTCAGATAAAATACTTCTCAATACAGCTGATGTGTGTCTCTTTTTCCTTCCCCAACGTGCCTATTTGAAGACATGGAGCCATAGGGGAGACCCAAGTGTTGGATACGGTCATTTACTCATGCAACTTTTTTGAGGAACAAAGATGCAGACATTTCCCTTTTATTTTTACAGCATTGGGAATGGTGCCACCTCCCGAAAATGTCCGAATGAAGTCAGTTAATTTCAAGAACATTTTACACTGGGAGTTGCCTGCTTTTCCCAAAGGGAATCTGACTTTCACAGCTCAGTACCAAAGGTGAGTCTGGGGTGCTCTTGGCAGGAAGGCCCTGAGCTGGTCCCTGGGCCCCACCACAGGCGAGAGTCTGACTGCTGTCATCCGCATGGCCATGACAGCCCACAGGGAACTTCCCTGGTGACCTTTTTTCTCTCTGTCTCGGAAAATTCTCGTAAAAGTTCTGTTCTCTGAAAAGAGACAAGTCAAATCTTTTTTTACTTTTTCTTGTTGGGATGGTTCATCATTTGAGGATCGCATGGCCACTGGTAGGTAGATATAGACATTTGATCATGTGACCATGGATGTCATTGGCCATAGAGTAGCCAGTTGCAACATAAGCATATCAGATTTGTCACAATTGGTGTTTTTTAAGAAAAAAAGCATCACTGAGATCATCTCCCCTTACAAGAGCAGTATTGCTCGAAGTCAACGATTTGCAAGTGGGAGGCATCCACGAAAACTGAGGTATGCAAAATAGGAGGGTCCATGCCTCACACCACCCATCCCCTCCAGCAGATTATAACGGAACATCGCCATGCTGTGGGGTGCACATAATTTGCATAGTGGGTGCCCAGTTACTCTGTGGCTGTGTCCTGAAATAGAAAGTAAAATAACTAGCTACTGGCTGTGAAAAGCTCTAGCCTCTGAAAACAGTAGAGGCTTACAAAGGAAGGGTGAGTGTCACCAAGATGAGGATCTCAGGGGTGCTCTGATCACCTGCCTGTTGCTTTTCCCCTCTGCCAGCCCTCCCTCATACTTGCCATCATACAGCACCTGGCTGCAGGTCACGCCCTAGAAGCCAGGTGCAGACAGTAGTGGGAGGCCAAAGGGTAATGAGCTACACCTGCTTCCAGTGTGACTCAGAAACATGCAAAGATAGACAGTCCCTTCAATGAAGCAGGAGGAAACATAAAGTCCCAGATCCCAGTAATCCCACACTCGTTCTCCTCCAGATTTCTTCTGCAAACATATCCCAGGCCTGCTGAGGCAGAGAAGACATAGAAAGGTGAATCAGATCATCTTTGTTGGCTTTTTCGGACACTTTTTAGTTCGAAGTAATTCCCTGCTAACAGAACATTTTAAGAGTTCAAGTACAGTGCCAAGAACTTCCAAATAGCTTATGTACAGATTCACCGATTTTTTTAAGGTTTGCCATGTTTCCTTTGCCCCTCTTTCTCTGTCTTACATCATGCCCTTTGCCCCTTAAAATTCACCAATAGTAATGGTGAATTTTCTAACAACAAGGATAATCTCTTCTCTTACATCAGCACCAGCAGCTTTCATGCTGGGGCTGGCCTTTTGTCTGACCTGCAGTTTTTAGTCCAATTTATCAGTTTCTTCAGGGACTCGGGACAGGTGACTCTGACACTCACTTTTCCCTGCTGTGTATTTTCTACCACTAATTAGTTTGATAATTTCAATTGCAATCTTGACAGTTCTAGGGATGTTACTCTAGAAAATTAACCTCCCTCTCTCCCTCCCTCCACCCGTTTATTCCTTACTGTCCATTCTGTGCCCTTGTAGTAGAGGCATTTGGTTGGGATGTTCAATCTTGTGAGTGCGAGTTCCCAACGGCTTCCCAGCAACGAGAATCAGTGTCTGGGTGCCACGTGTCCTCGGCACTGACATTCAGGCTGAGCACGAGATATGCTGGGAAAAACAAAGCACATGCTGGGGTGTCCTTGGGGAAAAAATTTGATCTTGAAAAATCTGATTACTGTTTTCCATGGCTTGGGAAAGATTTGTTTAGAATTCAGTTTGGGAGATTGGGTAGCACAAACTCTCTTATATGTGTGCTCGGGGTGGGGGTGAGCAGAGGCGGTGTGCTTTGGACAATGGATTGGTGATTTGAATATGGAAATACCTGTGAAAATGAGATGTAAATGTGGGGAATGGTTTATATGACCTGTGTAAGGGGGAGAAGAATATATCTAAATGCCATAAAAATCACCTAGTGAGAGAGAATTTATTGCGAAACAACTTCTGGAATATTCCATGCTCCAGCCAGTTGATGTGTTAGTTTAAATGAAGGAACTGGCCTCATGTGAGAAAGCCCCCTTCTTGCTGTGACCCCTGGAGTCTCCAAATGATGGGATGTTAGGTAGCCCATGGAGAGTTTGGATTGATGAATGTTTGTGGGATAGTATGTGAAAAGAGTAGATTGTAGAATACTCTGAGCCCAATTATCTCTACCTTTCATCAGAAATTGTTCTGGGCATCGCCAAGAATGCAGGGAGGTGTGGTGTGGTGCCTAAGACCATGGGCTCTGAAATCGAACCGATCCCAGCTCCTTGGGCAAGTCTCTCAGTTTCTTCATACCTGCACCCCATCTATAAAGTAGGAGTGATCCCCGTTCTGCCCTCCTGGGCTTGAGGTCATACAGATAAAAACACTTCCCACCTTGCATGACGCCTAAGAGCTTGACAAGTAGGCTGCTACTATTTTGGTCACCAATCACATGTGTTGTCACCTCTAAGGACAGCCAGATCGGAGGAAGATACACTGGGGAACCAGTCAGACAAAAAAACCCCTTTTTGCAAGACAGGAGTCTGGAAGTCCTCCTCAGGTGGTCTCAAGTTGGTCACATGCACCTGTCGGTCTTCTCAGACACATTTTCCTTCTTCAGCTTCAGAGGGTGTCTGCCATCCTCCCTTCAAGGGTGGGCATCAGGGCTCGAGCTCTGCCCCAAAACCATTGTATAAAACAAATCTGTAAGAATGAATCATCATATAATTTTTCCAGAGTAATTGCAGCAGCGGTCATTATGGGTTACTGTTTGAAATTCTTGTAACAGACCTATTTTGGATAATCTGTGTATATCAGTATTCACAGACTGTGTTCCTCTGCTTTCGTAAATAGCATAATCAAGGAGGGAGGCTTTCTTGGTCAAATATATTGAAGACTCAACCCCATTTTGGAGAGGCACGTGCTCATTAAGATATGAAAGTCGCTGAGGGAGTTCTGTTACGAAGACAGGCTCCTCTTTATGCTTAACCTAGTTTCTGCCCCCAAATCATCTGACTGTAGGACAGATATATTTTAAGATTTTATTTATTTGTGAGAGAGAGAGAGAGAAGGAGAGCACAGAGGGATAGGGAGAGGGAGAAGCAGACTCCCTGCTGAGCAGGGAGTCCAACTTGGGGCTCAATCCCAGGGACCCTGAGATCATGACCTAAGCCAAAAGCCAAAATAGAGGGGCACCTGGGTGGCTCAGTTGGTTAAGCAACTGCCTTCGGCTCAGGTCATGATCCTGGAGACCCAGGATCAAGCCCCGCATCGGGCTCCCTGCTCAGTGGGAAGCCTGCTTCTCCCTCTCTCAGTCCCTCTGCTTGTGTTCCCTCTCTAGCTCTGTTTCTCTCTGTCAAATAAATAAATAAAGTCTTTAAAAAAAAAAAAAAGCCAAAATAGAGAGCCTGCCGTTTAACAGTTTGAGCCACCCAGGCACCCAGGAACAGATTAATTTTGAAACGACTTGCAATATCTCAAGAATCACTGAAATCCCATGGAGCATAGTTGGGGAAATACTCATATAGACGATGCATGCTGTTCATCAAAAGTGATGATTAAGAATTCGGTTTATTTTTCTCATGTTTTATCCTTTGGTAACAGGGCTTTATTTTATTTTATTTTTTTTAAAGATTTTACTTATTTATTTGACAGAGAGAAACACAGCGAGAGAGGGAACACAAGCAGCGGGAGTGAGAGAGGGAGAAGCAGGCTTCCCGCCAAGCAGGGAGCCCAATGTGGGGCTTGATCCCGGGACTCCAGGATCATGACCTAAGCCGAAGGCAGTCACTTAACCAACTGAGCCACCCAGGCGCCCCGTTATAAAGCACCCGTCAGCCCTAGAGAGACTGTAGTGAGAACTTTCATGATTTTATTTTTCTGATTTTACAGTTATAAGAAATTCCAAGATACATGCACAAGGACTACCTTGATGGAATGTGATTTCTCAAGTCTTTCCAAATATGGTGATCACATCGTGAGAATCAGGGCTGAATTTGAAGATGAGCATTCAGACTGGGTAAACATCTCCTTCTGTCCATTGGATGACAGTAAGCCACTTTGTTTTCCATTTCATTGTAATGCCATCATCGTGCCTGGGTTTTCTTTCCCCATGGGGTAGCCTGGTCAGGGAGGATGTTTTTGAGCACCCACAGAGCAGATGACCTTGCACAAGGAGCTTAGGGAATATAATAAGGAGGGCTATGACTGAAAAGAAGTCTATGGGAGAGACAGGAAGTGATGGTCATAAAATTAATATAATAATTAAATATAACTCTATTAATGTTAATACCTTGTGGGTAAAGAATGAGTTGAGGCCAATGT
The DNA here is from genome assembly GCA_004023965.1 of Spilogale gracilis. NCBI lineage: Eukaryota > Metazoa > Chordata > Mammalia > Carnivora > Mephitidae > Spilogale > Spilogale gracilis. The sequence continues at coordinate 22,620 of PITA01011485.1, read as the reverse complement.
TGTTAATGAGAAGAACTGGAAGGATTAATGTAGTACATTTTCAGAAGGAAATGTGATGTGATGGGCAGAAGAATAAATAACAGCTACCCTACTTTGGATCCTTGCCTCCTGAAGTTTATATGACAGGAAAGAACCTTTATTCTACTAAGAATAAAGAATAGAGGCAGGTGTAGAGACAGGAAGACCAGGTGCAGAGAGCAGCCTGCTCAGAATGAAGGACAGAGCAATGGATTCAGCTAATGGTAGATGCACTGGGTCAGGCTAGCTAGTAAGCATCCAACAGAATGTTCCCAGGTTAGATCTGAGGGGTCATGGGGACTCATCAGAGGTCAGGAGGTAGACATAATTAGAACATCAGGAATTGGAAACTGACTAAACCACCTTATAGCAATTTAGACAGTAAGAGGATAAGGGGTGACAAGAACCTCATGAACGAGACTCTTGGAAGGGCAGCCTTCCCAGCCCCTTAGAAGGACATCCTTCCAAGGAGAAGCTCAAGAGAAGCATTGGAAGGATTGTGTCTATGCAGGGTGGGTTCTTTATACTACTCCCTACTCTGGACCCCCATGGCTCCCACAATTCCACCTTCCCCGGTGGTGAGTGCAGCTAGGATACCCTTCCACTCTTTCCCAATTCTGTCCCAGGCTTGGACAACAAAGCTCTTATTTCTGGAGTCAGAAATTATCAAAGTTGTATCATCGTTTCTGAAGGTGTCTTTACAAAAGCTAAGAAAAATCAACATTAAAAAAAATACAAGCAGCTTCACAGTAGTAAGTTTCCAAAACACAGTGCAGATTTCTGCTTCTATAATTGTTAACTGACTTACTAGGTCCTGACTGGTTCTAATTCCTGTGTTGGGCCCATCTGTGGAAATTCCCTTTAGAAATTAATACAGTATAGATAAGCAGCTTGCCCAAAGGTCATACAGATAAGGAGTGGCCCAGTGAAAATTCAAAGCCAGGCTCCTGTGCCAGTGATCTTACCAACGGCTTCCCTACTTTGGATCCTTGCCTCTGAAGTTTATATGACAGGAAAGTGCTGCATAGAATCTGTTTATACTTGCTTTGAAAAGATATCTTATAAATTTTCTTATCTGGTTTTTAGCTACCAGCAGATTAAAAACAAGGTAAAATGCAGGAAGCAGGCCCATTAACAGCTTCAAAAATATATAAGTAAATAAATAAATAACAGCAGTCAGAGAAGAAAATAGGATATAACTCAAACAACATAGTAACCCAAAGATGTTTATTATTCATTATACAATTATTATCAAGCACCTGCTATATAGCAGGCATAGTCTTAGTGCAGAAGTTATAATAGCAAGACAAAATCCCAGCCCTCATGAAGCGTGCACTATAATGGGGGGAAGACAAATAAACCAAAAGATACATATTTTATAACAGATGTGACTGTGGCTCTCAAGAAAATAAAGCAAGGTTCCTGGGTAGGATGTGTTGGAAGCTAGCTGCTATTTACATAGGGTGATAAAAGAGTCTCTCTGAGATGACATTTGAACTGAGACCCAAATAAAGCAAGGCGGCTAGCCACATGAATATACAATAAAAGAGCATTGGGCAGAAACAGCTACAGACTTTGTTGGAAAATGTGTTTGATTAATTATGTATGTTCGGCACTAAAAGTAGTAGAAATATCATCTGTAGCTTCCAGCCCAGCAAAAGAAATTTTACAAATTCAACCCAATAGAAAGAAAAAAGAGGAGAGAAACAAACCACATACACACACACACAAAAGTCTTCATAGAAAACACAAAATTTAATATAGGTAGAATAATTACAAATATATTATAAATCACAATAAATATAAATGGGCTAAACTTGATTAATAAAACAAAAGGCTGTCATTTTTTTTTCTTAAGAAACAAAATCCAACTATCCTCCTTGACCACATCAATCAATGTCATAGCAAACTTACATCAAAGAGCAGGGTCCTTCATCAATCAGTTGGATGGCACAGTTATGGAAAATAAATGTAGATGTTTTTAAAATATGATTTTTGACTTTCCTTTTGCTTTGTTTTCTCCCTCTTAGCCATGATTGGACCACCAGGAATGCAAGTAGAAGCACTTGCTAATTCTTTACACATGCGTTTCTTAGCCCCTAAAATGGAAAATGAACCTGAAACATGGACCATGAGGAATATTTATAACTCATGGGTTTATAACGTGCAGTATTGGAAAAATGGTTCTGATGAAAAGGTAAGCTCAGCAAATCATACGTATTTCCAACGTAGGCTTCCCTTCTTTGCCTAGTGTTAGTCTGAGGCCATGATGATGGAGAAAGGAGCCTATGAGGCCATCCAGTGAGGTGATAGCATCCAGAGGACTTAGGGCCGGGTCCTCTGAGTCCCAGAAGCTTCCCAGTCTGAAGAATACCTGGTATTTGACTCATGCTTCCCAGTCCCCAAGGGAAATGTAAAGAGCAGATTTCCAGTGTGTTAACCAATGAGAGCAGGCCTTTCTCTCCCTGAAGGGAAGGTGCAGAAGATAGGTAGAGCTGACTCAACAGTTGGCTGGCGGAAGTTGGAGTCAGCTGAATCAGGTGACATGCTGCATGATTGCTGTTTATGGTATGATCTGCTGTGCCCCATGTACACCATAGAATAGTCAAGTCCACGGTCAGGGCAGCCCCACCCCTGGACTCTAGATGGACGGTGTCACATTTTACCTGTCTGACCCTACTTTTCCCCATCGCTCTCCTCCTCTTCAGGAGATGGTTCTTTTAAAAACATGAGCTAGGAGTCTGACCCAGTTGGAATGTCACTTCCTGTCACTCTAGTCACATTCTCGACCTCAGCTTCCTCACGTCTACAAGATCGGCATAATAACCCACTTCATGGGGTGCCTGGGTGGCTCAGTCAGTTAAGCGTCCAACTCTTGGTTTCAGCCCAGGTCATGATCTCAGGGTCAAGGAATCGAGCCCCACATTGGGCTCCACACTCAACATAGAGTCTGCTTAAGATTTTCTCTTTCTCTGTCCTCCTCCCTCCACATGCATGCACCTGTTCTCTTTCCCTCTCTCTCTCTCTCTACAATAAATAAATAAATACATACATACATACATAAATACATAAATAAGATATTTTTTAAAAATAACCCACTTCATTAATAAAGTAGGGATAATCTACTTCACAGGATTTGAGGGAATTTAATAACATAATGAAAAAAATTAACTTGTCCCATTACCTGAACAACATTTGTGGTCAATACATGGGGTTTTCCTTCCCTTTATGTAGACACAATAAGGCTATTTTCATTCATCTGTGGTTAACTTTTTCCTTATACTTAGTGCTTCCGAGCTGAATGCCATCTGCGGTCCTAAACTGATTTACATGTATGTTACATAAGTTAGGTTACATGTATGTTATCCCCTCTCTATTAAATGTTGGTTCTGTCACTTAATTCTCAAAAAGTTTGGGAGGAAAGGGTCACCTGTGTGTGTTGTCTTAGGAACGATGTAATTAAATGTATAGGTACTACTGCACAGGCCCCCAAAATCTCAAGTTAATTTTTCCTCCCAAAAGGCTCCATTAAATGATGCAAGATATTACCCTCCTTCACAAAATAGATGATTTGGCTTATAGTCAAGCCCCAAGGAGGTGTGTGCCTAGAAAGCAATGCAGAACGATGAGTTTTACAGTCATTTACCAAATGTAGGCATCTCCGCTAAGCTCTGGGATGCAGAGGTAAGACGGGATGGACCCACTCAAGGACTTGAGCAGTGTTCTTTTATTAAGGCTCCGTTTCCAAGCATACCATGCCTGAGTGCCTCGTGCACCTAACTTGAAAGGCAACACCCAGTTTAGCTTCTTATCTAGAATGTGCCCAGGGGATAGGCATCTGGTGACACTTCCTGTCATATGGAAGCCTTTGGCGTGGCAGGCCAAGTGTTGGAAAGGCTGCTGCTCCCAAGGTCCTCCCTTGCAGGTATCTGCAAAGTCACCAGGACCAGTTTAAACATGCTCTGGACTGAATGCTTCTGTCCCCCACCAGATTCACATATGGAAACCTAATCCCCAGTGTGAAGGTGTTAGGAGACAGGGCCTTTGGGGGGCATGGGATTAGCAGCCTTATGAAAGGGACCCCAGAGAGCTCCCTCAGCAGGCCCTTGTGCCCTGTGATGAGGACACAGCGTGAAGACGTGAAGATGCTGGCTCACAATCAGGAAGCCGCCCTGCCCAGACCCAGATGGGCTGGTCTTGGACTCCTCAGCCTTGAGAACTGTGAGAAATACGTTGTTGTTTAGAAGCTGCCTTTTCTGTGTTCTATGACAGCAGCCTGCAAAGAAGAAGACGATGGGGTTCCCTTCTAGAATGCAGTGTTAAAAGGCTGCTGTATCTCGTCCCTAAACTCATAGCATAAGTGGCTTCAGGAAATTCTGTTTCTTCCTTATGGGAGAATGTGAGCAGATAAACCCAGAAATTACCCAGGTGTGAAAGATGGCTAGAAAAAGCAATCGGAGGGGACTTGAGCAGGGCTTTTCATGTCTGTCCTTCTCTGCCTGCCGCTGTGGGTCAATCCTGAGTTTAATCTCTGAAAAAAATAACACTGCAAGGTTTTAGGGGTATTGGATTTCTAGGAATGAAAGCCAGGATTTTTTATTTTTAATTATTGGAAGTTATACTCTGTACCTGTAGTCAGTTGTATAATTCAGTTCTTGTCAATGCACTTGGCTTTCTCTTACAATAAAGGAATAGAGACAAGTTGTCAACAAATCCAACACCAAAAGAAAAAGAACCATTACTTAAGTTAAAAAAAAAAAAAAGAGTTTGTGTTCACTTTCTGTTGAAGTTTCTATTCACCTACCACATTTTATTTATTTTTTTTTGAAAATTTTACTTATTTATTTGATAGATAGCATGAGCAGGGAGAGAAGCAGAGGGAAAGGGAGAAGCAGGTTCTCCGCCAAGGAGGGAGCCCGATGTGGGACTCGATCCCAGGACTGTGGGATCATGACCTGAGCTGAAGGCAGACGCTTAACCCACTGAGCCACCCAGACGCCCCTCACATAACACTTTAAAGAGGACCCTTCTATCAAGAAATAGAACCATGAGGGAAATGTGGGTAGCACATATTCTTCTGGTTCCCTTCAGTTTGCTGGAAACTGTTTTGGTTTCCCAAACTCAGGACTAGATCATCAGTGGGGTTGGCTTACATACATACCAACCCAAGTCGGGGAGGCCATGGCAGGTGCCCCGCAGAGGGCGCCGGCTCCTGCTGGACAGGGGTGTGTCTGGTGGTCACGCGGAAGAGCAATTCTAAGGAGAGCGCTGGGCCACCAAGGTCAGAAACCCGCTCTTGACCTAGGAGAAAAGCACATGGAATTCCACTTTAAAGGACTAGTGTCGCCGTTCTGGGGCTTCTGTACCAAAGCTCCCCAAACCAATGGAGCGTGTTGTCTCAAGGTCGCAGAGGCTTGAATCCGAGATCCAGGGTTCGACAGTGAGAGTCCTTCCGAGGGTGGTGAGCAAGACTCTGTTCCATGCCTCTCTCCTAGCTCCCAGATCGCTGGCAATCTTTGTAAAAGCAACAAGCCCATCTCTGCCTCGTCTTTACGGGACGCGTACATGTCCGCGTCCAGATGTCCTCTTCTTACCAGGACACCAGTCATGTTGGATTAGGGCTTATCCTAATGAGCCCATTTTAACATGATTACCTCCAACTAAGTCCCTTTCCAAGATACTAAGGGTTAGGACTTTCACATATGAGTGGGGAGGGAACACAATTCAGCCCATACAACCTCATCCTTTTTAAGAAGGGAGTAGGATGGTTTGTATGGCATCTAAACTAGAGAATTCAGGAAATGAAATGGTTGTCAGGACCAGAGTCAGGCCTTGCCCCACACCTTAAAATGCTGTCAGGGTCCCCGGAGATGAACTGGGAGGAACACCTGCTTCAGCTTCCTATTTTGAGCCCAAAGTAAAGATCGTAACAGGTAAGACAGGGAAAGAGAAGAGGGCGGTCCCTTCATTGCGGAGGCCTGTTTTTACTTTTGTCTTCGTTCCTAGTGGTCGAAGACCTGTCAATACGACTTTGAGGTCCTCAGAGATCTGGAGCCGTGGACAACTTACTGTGTTCAAGTTCAAGGGTTTCTTCCTGATCGCAACAAGACTGGGGAATGGAGCAAGGCTGTGTGTGAGCAAACAGCTGGAGACGGTGAGTCTTGAGGGGCACTGTCTCTAATTCTGCCTCCTCGGAGCCTTTCAGGTCGTTTTATAGGACCCGCTCCCCAAGTGTTAGCATTGGAAGGTTTCTTAGACGTGAACACGCCGGGCTCCAGCTGCAAGCCAGGTCAGCTCGGACTGATGAGCTTCCTGCTGGAAGGAGACCACTCCCTTCTGAGGAAGCTCATTCCCTCTTAGACCAAAGGGTTGGATGGACTCATTTTCTATCCATTGGGCTCTGCCTCTTCTCGCCCAACCATGCTGTGCTCGTTCCGTCCTCTCAGGCCTCCCGATGCAAGTCTTATCAGTCCTCCCAGACTGCCCAGCAAGGTCGAGCCCCTCCACACTGCCCAGAGCCCCCCGTCCCTGGGCTGCATGTCTCCAGCCCCTCAGACACACGAGGGAGAGCTTAGAGACCTTGATCACTGTCCCACCAAGGGCTACTTGTCTTGGCTTCCAGGACCTCAACACAGTGGCTCATAGTGCTCCCTATTTCTTACAAAAAAAAAAAGAGGGAAGGAGGGAAGGAAGAAAAGAGAGAGGAGCAAAGAGTACCACTGGTCGGACAGTGTGATCATTTACATAGAGACACATTGAATTTGCATACGGGGTGATACAAACCCACCCCCTGGTAGCTGCACACAAACACCAGGCCTTTTTATTCTTTAAAGACATCCTTGCGAGGCTCAGGCAGCTCGGACCATGGCAGGGTGCGCACACGAAGGTCTACTCGAGGCTATTTTCATTCACTGAGGCCCTCCTGGAAACAAGGCACCTATCTGGGGGCTGCACAGATTCCGTCCAGAGAGAACAAAACTTTCCGTCCTCTGTGTCATGGTGCAGGTGGGGGAAAACTGCTGTGCAGCGCTCCGATCTCACAGACTCGCCATTTCCGCTTTCCAAGTTCCTGAGTGTCGCTTTTTGTCATTGGACGTATTTCTCACCCAGTTTTGCTTCGTCTCATTTGCCAGAACGAGCTTTAGGATCTTTGCCCATTTGTTGCCTTGCACTCCAGGATGCACCTTCCTCTAGACTGCCTATCTGCTTGCTTGCTGGGCACTGACCCATCAGAATAGAGCCGACTTTTAAATAAGCTGTGTTGGGTTTTTGGTCTAGAAATTCACTGTAAATGTAAATGTAAAAAAAAACGGGTAAATACCAGCTAAAGTGGACACACCCAGTGCCATGCACAGTGCTATCTCAACTGCGTTCCAGACGATTTCTGGATATTTCTCAAAATAAGAGCCCCGTAATCAGGTGTGCTTGGAAATGATCGGGCCTCTCAGAAGAGTCCTTCCGCATATGCATACTCCTACCAGGTCTGAACTTTCAACACCCTTTTTGAGGATCAGCATTCCAAGGAACACAACCTGGGAAAAACCAGCCGGTCATAGGCCATAATCTTGCAACAAATCCCCCATGAAAAAAAAAACAAAAACAAAACAAAAACCAGAAAGGCAGCCATTTGAGCTCATTTCCTCTTGATGCCCTAATGCTGTTTTCAATTATCATCCTCATCCTTTTTACTGTTCATAATTAGCCACTCAATTGTCTATTCTGGGATGTTTGTTATTTTACTGGAGATTCGCCTCAAGGTCACTGGCCTGGAGTTTTCTGAATCAAGTTCCTGTTGTTGCGACCTTGTTTTGTAAAGGCACGCAGAAGTGCCTGAATCCCGCACTCTTTCTCATCTCAATCATCGACAATTGTAGTAGCAAGTGTTCCCAGGGCTACAGAGCCCGTAGAAAATCCTGCTGGCTCCCTGGAGGGAATTCTCTGTCCTTCTCTTTTTCTCTGGCCCCCAGTTCAGTGCCTCGCATCATCTGGAAGCCCAAGGTGACTATAAATGATCACTCAGGAGCTCACAAAATCCAGACATTTTGTAAAAGAAAAGCATAACCCATTGAAAAGCTGCTTTGTCAGACATCTTTTAAGGTTTGTGTAAACAGCTATCTCATTTGAACCTCACAGCCCAGTTTTCCACAAGAGCCTTGTAAGGATCTGCCCCTTTTAAAGACTGGGAAATCAAGATTCAGAGAGGTGAAGTAACTTGGCCAGAGTCACTCAGCTGGTAGATGAATGGGGACAGAGCAGACTACCTTTCCTATAATTTACTGCCCACGGACTCATTCCCCAGGCAAGCACGATTTCCCTGCGGGAGAAGCAGGCAGGGAGAGGCAGTCCGCCGGTCATGGTCAGGTGGAACCGAAGGAAGTCAGAGAGCTTTCTGCACAGGGTCTGACTCCTAGACCCTCCCCTACGTCCCAGCCCGTGTGAGGCAATGACCCTTTCTCTCCTGGGGTGAGTCACAAAGGCATCTCTGAATGTTGTTGCCAACGAGGTGTACCTGTGAAGCATCCTTAAATCAATGATGCCGACACCTCCTGGCTGGATCACAGGGGGCCCGGGCGCTGCCCTTCAGGGGCTCAGCACCGTGTCGGTGACTGGCGGGCCTGGGGGCTCGGCCAGCAGGGCTTACTACGTGTTCGCTGAGTGGGGGGCTGCTCCGTCTGGCTCACTCACCACGTGACCCTGCGTCCACCAAGACAGGACACATTCAGGTTGGACGTGCTGAAAACACGGGCTGGCAGGCACCACTCCTCAATTCTAGCAAATGAGGCGAGACTGCACAGGGGGCTTGGGGGCAGGTCCCTTGGGCTCAGGGCACAGGCCAGAAAGATGATGACCAGACCACTGCCAGCTTGAAGGAAACAAGGAGCGACAAGGGAGGAAGGCAGGTGCATCGCAACCCCTGCTCCCCTGCAAACACCACGTGGGTTCAGACATCTAAGGAGCGTCTGTGGGCCACGTGCTGCTCAGTGTGGGGGTTGGGGGGCCAGCAGTGGATACAGCCCCCACCGGCTTTGGTCTGCCCTGTGCAAGTAGGAATCAACATTTTCTCCGCAAATAAAATGACTCCCTTTTAAAAGGACTCACTTTTAAAGGGCAGGGTTCATCGGCTTGTCCTCTCTCAGCCCCAGATGCTTTGGATTTTAATCGGGAGGGTGGTGCCAGCAGAAGAAGGTGCCCAGAGCTGAATGAGGGGAGCCAGGACCACGAACACCCAGGTCAGAGATAAAGCCGGGTGTTCAAGTGGTAAAAACAGATTTTATTCAGTAAGGACTTGCAGGAGAGAAAGAGCTACCTGGGCGTTTTAAAGAACGAGCAAGGGAGGGGCAGAGAAGAGAGACTCTGGGAAGGGACCCTTCACAAAGCCAGTGAGAGGGGCGTGGGTCAGGGTCCGTGGCCCTTGGCCATCAGCATGGAACACTGCCCATTCCCGATGCTGGAGGCCTGGGGGCCCCCTTCATGAAGATTGCAGTTTAGAGGAATGGCCTGCAGGTCTTTGAGAAAGACAACTCTGGATTTTAGAAGATTTTAGGAGATATATATGCATCTCAGAGGGATGGAAGAAGGATTCACAGGCATAAGCCTCAGATAGCAAAAGCTCTAAGAAAGGAAGGCCGAGCGGAAGAAGCAGTAAGTTCTTTGGGCAGCCTGGAGTTTTTCCAGACAGAAACCCACGCCAGGCGCTGGTGTGCCAGCAGCGTGGCCTCGGGCCACTAGAGGCCACCCTGACGTTTGGGCAGGTGTCTGAGTGCCCCCGGGGCTTGGATCGTACGGTCATGCCAAGAGTTTTTGCCCTTCTCAGTATAAAGCCCTGCAGCGCATGCATTTTCTTGAGGGATCTTGGGTCCCGTTTCAAGGCAGCAGAGACTTCCCTAGCCTGGGGAGGCTCACTGCTCAGAGTCCCTGCTTAGGGTTCTCATCGTGTGTGTCAGCAGCTGTGCCAGAAACCAAAGCTGGAAAAGGACGGGGAGGGGGTGGGAGGCACTTGCTGAAAACCCCTGGACTCCTGAGCAGGTGTCCTGTTCCTCCTCACCCCTCCCAAGATGGGCGCTCAGCCCCATTTTCGGGGATTCCCCTGGATTGCCATGGTGACAGAGTGTGGAGGTCAGGTGACCCCGGGTGTCCGTGACCCCAGCCTAACGCAGCCCGCTGTCCCTGCAGAGATGGCCCCGCCATGGACTGTGGCTGTGGTGCTGGCGGCCGCCCTGGGTGCGGCCCTCCTGCTGCTCGGCTGTCCCGCCCTGTCGTGGTGCCTGTACAGGAAGACCAAGCACACCTTCCGCCCTGGGAACTGCCTTCCTCAGCACCTGAAAGAGGTAGGCCGGGGCCAGGGGCCAGGGGCCGGGTGTGGAAAGCAGCCCTTCCCTTGCCAGCTAGCTCTTGACATGAGGAGGGGCGGCCAGAACTTAAAGTTTACCAGCACTCCTGCTCTGCACCCCTCTCAATAAAAAGGCTCTCCCTCTGGGAACCTTCTAGACCTTCCATCAGCAAACTCTCCCTTGAAGGGCCAGATAAAGCCAGTATTTTAGGCCTTGTAGGCCAAGAGGCAAAATCAAGATATCATACAGGTACTTATAAAGCCACTTACATGTAGTCATTTAAAACTCTTCAAACCGTGCTGAATTCCTGGGCTTGGCCGTGGTTTGCTGACCCCGCTCCAGGCTCAGAGCCTAAAATTGCGTGCACGGGGAGCACCGAGTTCCCCGAGGGGTCCCTGGGAGCCCTGTAAGCGGGGCCGCTCCAGGGTCTCCCCCAGGGTTCCCGAACCCTTCGTGTTCCCATGGCGCCCCTCCTGCGTGTGTCTGTGTCCACATTTCCTCTTCTTCTAAGGACACCAGCCATATTGGATTCGAGGACCGAAGGAGTTCATTTTAGCACCATTACCTCTGTTAGACACCATCTCCAGATAAGGTCACATTCTGAGGTGGCGACACTGGGAGGGGCAGCAGCGCCTCTCAGCTGGAGTGGACGCTTGTTTGAGGAGTGAGAGGCCATCCCTGTTCCACAGCGTCTTGGTCAGCGCCGTGGAGGTCTGACCGGCCCAGGGCCCCGTGGCGGTCTCAGAGTCTAGAAATGACACAGACACACTTGGAGCCGCTCCCCTGAGTCCATTCACAGGCCTCTCCCACTGACTTCCTCCTCTCTGACGCTGCAGTCTCCCTTCTTCTGGGCCTCTGACCCCAGGGCCTAGCCCGTTAACCTGTGAGTCTGGGAGGAGCCCAACCTCGAGCCACTTTTCTTCCAACACAAGAGGATGACCAGTGGAGGACTTCCTCTTCTCCACGGCCATTCAGGGCCCCCTGGTTCAGGCCCCAGTGCTACCTCAGGCCATTTTGAGTTTGCGCCCATGTTTGCACCAACCTCCCTCTGAACCGTGTTTGACCTTTTCCTGCTCCCTCAACTGCCCCCCTCCCCAGCGCACGCATGGTCGTGGTGTGAACAGAGGCAGACGTGCTGGTGCAGCAGGGGTGGATAGTGTGGGAGGCTGGGCCCTGTGCATAGGCCTCCTTGGACCTCGCCGTAAGACCTGGTGGGTCCAGCGGGCCTCGTGGTGGTTGGTCACTTCTGGATAGCCCAGTGTCCTGGCCTCCCAGGCTCTGTGTCTCCAGCTCCCTGTAATATCTAGGAGCTATTTTTCCAACAGGGTATGATTCCCTGCTGCGTGATGGCCTTGCCTGGCCCCAAACCGTAGAGACCTGTGTCAGGGACGGTGCATGATCCGCCCTTTCCTCCATGCCCAAGCCACCAGAAATTATGGTGGAGGTACCTGTGAATGTGAATGAAAGCCCCTCTGGGCTTTCCTGCCTAGAATCCGAAAAGCCACTTACCCTGTGGGTCAGGGCAATATGTCCTTGGTGTGCTGCTTATTCAAGACATAGTTCCATTTAACCCTCCTCCCGGTAATCATATCTCTGTATCTCTTATCTGTATTTCTTGATCCCTCTGCCTCAATGGTCTCAACTTCTGTGAGTTTAAGCGATCACTCTGTACCTTGCAGTAATCCTGTCTCTAGGGTGGGTGCAAAAGCAGTTAAAGATTTAACTGCATCACCCAACTTCCTCACGTGGGAATAATAAAAGACTGGGACCCATGACAGTCAAGAGAGACAAAGCCGTGAGACAGAGAGAGACTGAAGGCAGAAGCAGCAAGAGATCCTGCTTCGACAGACCTCCCGGCTCGGGTGTGTTTTTGGCCGCCGACACTCATCATCCTGCTCAACCCCACCTTTTTCCCCTGGCTGGACCAGGGGAGAAACCCCAAACCTCGTAGCCCAGGAAGGAGCTACAGACCTGCATTGTGACTCTCCCTTAGGATTGGCCGGACACTCCAGGCACAGTCTTTTCCCACCACACACCCTTCAGGGACCTGCCACAACACGTAGCCAGTTCACATTCGATTGTCGTGTCGTCATTGGCTGATCATGCTGGGCCTTCGTAGCTCTGCACCAGCGAGCCACGAGACATGGCTAGGGCACCCTGCTCCCCGGCCCATACCTCCTGCAGGGCCCTCTCCTGCCCACAACAGCTGTCCAGTGTCACTCTCTAAATTGTATTCCCAGAGGTAGAACATGCTGCCTCCAGACCCACGAGGCCCGCCAAGCACCGGGCTAGTGCTTAGCGGCAGGGGTGAGATGTGATCATTGGTCCTTTCCTTGGAGAGGATGCCCCGCACGCCCTACTCCACGGGACCCTACGACTGCGCTGATACAGCAGGTCCCTGAGTGCTCGCGCAGGGTGTATCCCCCCCTCCGAAATGCGTGTGCCCAGCCAAGGCCTCACCACTTCTTTCCCTTCTGGTCCTGTTGCCATATTTTCATGATAGCTGATGTCAGGCCTCGTGCCCAGACCACCCAGTCGGGACAGTTTAGCCCCCGGGGAGGACACAGTCCCTTGGCCGAGGCCCCTCCCTTCTCCATAGCGCAGTTTCTGGGACTACTCTGCTGCGAGCCAGGATGGCTCCAGGCTTCCCCGAGGCTACGGCCCCAGCACAAGCACCTCCACCGTGAGGGCTGGTCCGGCCACGCAGCAGCCACAGTGGGTGACAAGTGAGACACGTGACCCCAGGCAAGTGTTTCCAAGCGGCTAGAACCTTTTAACACAAGAGGTGTTCGCTGAGACAGCACTGTGAGAATGAGTCAGGAGGCCTCTGTGAACTCTTGAGAAGCAGGAAGAACAAAGGGCCCATTGTTCAGGGTAGAAAGTGTTTTGTAAGTGGAGACCCAGCAGGAAGCAGAGCTATTCACCTGCTGTTTCTGCTTTGGCTCGCCGCCAAGTGGGGCTACGTGCTTCCAGGCAAGTCCAAGCCAGAGACAAGTATAGCAGAGGGGTGGCTGGAATGAGCCCCGCTCCGAGGCTGGAAGACTTTGCAGATTCCCTGAGAAGGGCTGGCAGGTGCCGGAGAAGGGGGGAGTTGGGGGGAGGGGCGGTGAGGACAAAGGAGATGCCAGGAAACTGCATAGACTGGGATCCTTGCATCATGAAATTCTCCAGCCTAATGCACGATGTAAAGGTCCCTTAACCATGGCCCAGAGAATAATTACAAGTTCTGGGAGACTTATGGAGACTTTGAGTTAAAGCCACAGGGAGGTTTATCCAATAGGATATGTTGAGTTTCTGTGTGTGCGTGTGTCCCACCCAGAGACCAGCCTGATCTTGCTTTCCTTAGACTTACAACGCATCTCCCTCTGTTCTTCTTTCCTGTCCCCTTACCCTGGAGAATCAAGATGGCCCTAGTCCGTTCTTAGGAATCCACTGGACCCGAGGCTTTGGGGAGGTTTCTTCTGCCCCCAGTGTCCCCCTTTGTGCAACAGACATCTGGATGTAATTCCTCTTCCCACCCCCCTCCCTTCCATCAGCTGGTGGAGACGCAGGGGGTGGGAGGTGGAAATCCCAACAGGTCCACACCAAGGGCAGTGACACTGTCAGCAGCTTAAATGAAGTCCCATCAAAGGGCTGAGTGTGGAGATGACATTACAAGGGTCACAGACTGTCAGGAGTGAAGCTACAAGTCAACAGTGGAGGGGAGAGGGAAAGGTGCAGAGCCCTGAGACTCTCCATCTCATCCTGAAGACGTGGGTGGACTTACTAGGAGGGAAATTGGCAAACATGAAGTCAGCAGATGTTCTGGGAAATGCGAGCGTCTCTCATGGTTCAAAGAGCGGGAGAGACCCAGATGGTTAGTCTCGGGTTCCTGCCCGTAACCAGCCCCTAGCCCGGGGAGAGAGAAACCAACGAGGCCATGACAGTAAAATGCGCTAGACAGAAACATAGCACCAGCCATGGGTTTTAAATTGGCTAGTAGCCACTTTTGGGTTTTTTTTTAACTAAAAATGGGCAGATGAAATTAGCAATATATTTTATATGACCTATTATATACGAAATGATCATTTTATTTCATTTTCATTATATACTGAGTAGCCTCCTTAATTTTTGAAATATTAACCACCTTTTTTCCTACAAAGCCTTTGAAATCTCATATTTCTCCCAGCACAGGTGGATTTTGACTAGCTGCATTTCAGGTGGTGAGTAAGCCACACATGACTCATGGCTCCTGATGGGGCAGGCAATGCAGGGCTGAGGTTGTGGGGAGGGGACACGTCGGGTCCTGGCGAGCCCTAGAGAGGGCCCATAACTCAGCCAGAAGACATGCAAGAGATTCTGTTCGTTATTCCAAAACACATTCATCCCGTGCCTGCGACGTACTGCTTCCTAGAGGAGGTGACGCTCAGGCCGCGGTAGTGCCACGGCACTGGTCTAAAAAATCCCCCTCCCAGTTTCAGAGAAGAACGGTGAGAGGGGGACCTGATTGCACCATCAGAGGGTGGTCTGAGGTGCAGATTCATTGTCGAATTTTTAGAAATGGTGGTAAAACACACAGAGCATAAAATGTGCCATCTTGACATTTTTAAGTGCGTCGTTCCATGGTGTTGAGGGCCTTCACATCAGCGGGCAACCAGCATCGCTGTCCATGGCCAGAACCTTCCCATCATCCCCAACAGAGTCTGTCCCCATTAAACAAGAACTCCTCGTCTCACCCTCCGCAGCCCCTGGTGCCCCCCATCCTACTTTCTGTCTATGAATTTGACTCCTTTGGATCAATGACCTCACATTTAGCGGAGTCACAACATCCGTCCCTTCGTGTCTGGCTCACTCCTCCTAGCATAACGCCCTGTGTAGCAGGTGTCAGAAATCCATTCCTTTTCAAGGCTGAAGAATTTTCCACGGTATGGATAGACCACATTTTCTTTGTCCATTCCGGCGCTGACGGACGCTTGCCTTGCCCCTACCTTCCAGCTCTTTCCTTGAGACCCAGTTTTCAGTGCTTCTGGATGTGTATCCAGAAGTGAAATTGCTACATCATTTGACCATTCTGTTTGTACATTTTTGAGGAACTCAGATGCGCTGATTGTCACATGCTTTAAATCAGGAGTTCCATATAATCTGTGTAAGCCCAGAAAAAGGAATGGGGAAATTTTCATCACTGACTTTCTTTCCTTCTTTCTTTTCCCCCTCGCTCAGTTTTTAGGCCACCCTCATCACAGCACACTTCTGTTTTTCTCCTTCCCACCCTCGGACGAGAGTGAAATCTTTGACAAACTGAGTGTCATTACACAAGTCTCCGAAAACAGCAGACAGAATCCTGGTGATGGCTGCCCCGCCGGGGTCCCATCTGGGCAGGGGTCCGCCGAGCTGGTCCCCGAGGAGAGAGTGCATGCCGAGAGATACAGCACCCCTCTCCTTCTCTCGCCCACCTCTGAGGGTCAGCGGGAAACCACCTAAGCAAACCCCACATCTAGAACTCCCAGATTCCAGGACAACATCTGGACGATCAAAGAGCTAGATTTTAAAGGCTCGCTGGCAAAAACACTCCACGGTGGAAATGTGCTGCTTTATAAAGGCTTCAATGATTAAAAAAAAAAAAAATTATTGATCACTGGGGAGTATAATTTTCAGCCTCTTCTGCTCACTAATATAAGGAACACGTTTTAATTAAAAAAAAACCAAAAATACTTAAAATGAGGAATAAAAACCGAGATGCTGCAAAATCCAACCAGACAGCCAAGAAACGGATCTGAAAAACAGCCTCAAGTCTAAAGTGGTCAATGAACTTTCTGGATTCTCAGGGATACTTGGACTGGATTTATTTTGCTACCTGTATATGTTTTTATATAGTGCTGGTGCTCTATTAAAGTTCTATTTTCTAGTTCATCTGTATGCGTGAATGGTCCTGTTTGTAATTGGCAGATACTGGGTGAGTCATTTGCCATTTCTGGTGTCCATTCAACAAGTATTCCTCGGTCCCTCCCTCTGTCACCCAGAAAGTGTCGGGGGCGGGAGGAAGGGTCTAATGGTATCTGGGAGTAATCATTCCAGGAACCCTTGCATTCCACTCAGGCACTTACTAGACTGTGACCCTTCATTTTCCTCATCTGTAAGTGGAAATTAAAAGACCAAAAGATTAGCCATATTCCATGAAAAGCCCCATCCCTCAGGGGCACCTGAGTGATTCAGTCAGCTAGAGTCATGACCTTCAGAGCTATGGGATCAAGCCCTGTGTTGGGCTCCATACTTAGTGCAGGGAGGATTCTCTCTCCCTCTCCCTCCACCCCTCCTCTTGCATGCTCTATCTTTTTCTAAGATAAATAAATCTTAAAAAAAAAAAAAAATGGGTGCCTGGGTGGCTCAGTCATTAAGCATTTGCCTTCAGTTCAGATCATGATCCCAGGGTCCTGGGATGGAGCCCAGCATGGGCTCCCTGCTCGGCTGGAAGCCTGCTTCTCTCTCTCCTATTCCCCCTGCTTGTGTTACTTCTTACGCTCTGTCTCTGTCTGTCAAATAAATAAATAAAATCTTAAAAAAAAAAAGTGCTGTCCCCAGTGCCTGCATACAGTAGGCACTCAACAAATGGTAGATGTTCTTACCAGCAACATAATCTCGTGGGTATAACTTTAACCCCACACGCTGAGGTCAGCAACCAATGTCCCTTCCTCTTGTCAGATTGCCCAATAAAGCAGATTCCTCAAAAGCCACAAAAATGGGGAAAAGCACTTCTTAGAATAACTTGACATTTTTAAAATGAAGTGTCCTGGGCAGGAGGTGGGGGAAGGGGGGGGCTGAGGAGGGCAGGAAATGAGAAGATCTTTGACTTCCCTTGCATTCATTTTACATTTCAGTAGTTTTAAATTATTTTCAGTAACACTGTGAGGGAGAGATCACCATATTTTCAGTTCTCCGTGCCCCGAGATCTTAACTGTGGTCTGGGGCTTGTCTCGAGACGGCAGAGAGAAACTAATTCTCTTCTCCAGTTAAGCCTTCCTCTCTAAACACACACAGTGACGGGGGGCTCAACTTGGGGAGGCCTCTGGCTCAGGAGAAAAGAAAAGAGACACCCCATCACCCACCCTCTCCCATCTGTGGACACTCAGTATTTTTTTTGCCCCCTCACACCTGACTCTCCTGCACCTGTCTGAGCAATCTCACACCCTGCAAATGTGAACCCCTCCCTCTCTCGGGGGGGGGAGGCTCCAAATGCTGTGTGCTCGTTTCCCAGCCCCCTTGCTGCCGGCCTAGAGGCTCCAGCCCAACTTTGACTTAGAAGGTGGGCACCAGCAGCAGAGGCAGGGGCTCGGGGAGAAGGGTCCAGCAACTGGTGGGGGCTCATACCAGCACCGGTGACATCCCCACCAGATGGAGTCTCATTTGAACATTGTTCCTGCTTGGGTACCCGCTGAGGCTATTTCCCCCCAACTCTTCCAGAGAACTGTGAGCTCTTTTCCATCATATTGGGAAACTCCTTTTCTGCTTGTATCAGCCCAGATCAGTTTCTCATGTTTGCATCTAAAACCCTGAGTAGAGGGCGCCTGGGTGGCTCAGTCAGTTGTATCTGGCTTCGGCTCAGGTCATGATCTTAGGGTCCTGGGAAGGATTCCCACACTGGGCTCCCTGCTCAGCAGGGAGTCTGCCTCTCCTTCTGCCTCTGCCTCTCTCCCCCCACCCTACTTCCCCACTCCACCCCTCCATGTGTACGTGCACGTGTTCTCTCTCCCTCTTTCTCTCAAATGAATAAATTAAATCTTTAAAAAGTAAAAATAAAACTCTCAACAGGCCACCGAGAGTGAAACAGTGTGGGTGTGGATTTCCTAGTCCTGAAAGAGCAAGCACAGGAGGAAGGTAAGCATGAGACTCTCTTCATGGTTTCCTGGCTGAGGAAGTTGACAGAAACGCCTTCCCTCCAGAGGTGAGAAGTCCTGAAGGGTTTAAGGAGAAGGAGTCGAAACCCAAGACTGACTAGTCAGAGCCTGGGGGCGCTAATGGCCTCCTACCTAGGATGGGAGACACGAGGTACAAACTCAAGGGGAGAGAAAACCACGGGTCCCCCTAGGCCAAGAGCTGAAGGCTCACCCCACTGGGGAAGACCCCAGGTATTTTGTGTAGGGGTGGAACCAGAGGCACTTCAGGGACCAAGGACTCGAAGCACACTGAGAAAGGCACTGTCGTCTGCTCACCTCATGCTGCCCACACTCCCCAACGCCCACTGCCCCAGTGCTGATGGACATTGGCTTAGTGCTGAGAAGCGCCCCGCCCCCTCCCGGCCACGGATTCCCCACCCTACTAAGCACTCCTTTTATCTCTTGATCACCTCTTTAATGATGTGATCTGCTCACGACTTGAGCACAGTAAATCAGGGACATGTCTATCCTTTGGCAATCTTGATAATAAGGAATGCCTAATTTCACTTCCGTTTCCCTCAACATGGCTGACTAGGCAACCTCTCTCACCCTCAGATAAAATCACCTGAAATGCTGGATTTAATGTTTAAATGTTTTCAGTTGTTTCCTAACAAGGAAGGAAGAAATATGCAGAGGTCAAAAATCCAAAATCGGTATCACCGGGCTGAATTCAAGGTGTTGACAAAGTCTTCAGAGTTTTTAGGAGACAATGTGTTCCTTCTTCTTCTAAATGCCAGAGTCCCTTGGTGGGTGGCAACCTCACTCCAGTCTCTGCTTCTGTGTTTACATGACCTTCTCCCCTTCTGTGCGTGTCACCCTCTGCCTCGCTCTTACAGGACATTTGTGGTTGCATGTAAGCCCCACCCAGATGATCAGGAGATTTTTGCCATCTTGAGATACTCAGTTTAGGCACATCTGCAAAGACCTTACTTCCGAATGAAGTCACATTCACAGGTATCAGGGATTAGGACCTGGCATCTTAGAGGGTTATTTTTCAGCCTACCACACATCCCTAGCTGGGACTACAAGGAGACCTTTTTGGTTGGGGTTGTGTTTTTGGAGTGAAGGGGCAAAACATATCCCTCCTGAGAAGTTATCATCTCAGATGAAAGGTGTGCAGGCCCAAATCACACTGTTTGGGTGGTCAATGAAAACTTCAAGTTTCTCTGTTAGAAATCACAAAACCCAAAAGAAAAGCCTCATGAGCAAGAGCCAGGGGAAATAAGCAACTAAGTCAGACCTTCAAGGACTTGGGAACCTGCCACACACAGAATACATAGCATGTTTAACAGAGTTAAATATACACAAGGGGCACTGATAATGTCAGGAAGGCACAAGAGGCTGGGTCATTCCACTTTATTGTGGCAGCACATGAATCCCACATCTCAGTGACTGAGAGCAAAGATTTGTTTCTCACTCATTTTGCATGTGGCTGAAGGTCAGCTGTCAGTCTGTTCTAATCCTAGTGACTTCTTCATTCTAGGATCTAGGCTGAAGGGTGTGCTAAATGGCAAAAGAAACATCAGCCCCACAGTAGTTCTTAGAGCTTCTGCTTGAGCATGGAACCTGTCATTTCTGGCCACATTCCTTTGGTCAAAGATATGGCCAAGGCTAATGTCAGTGGAGTGGGGAAGTACTCCTCCCCCGGGAGGAACTGCAAGTCATGCAGCAACAACTGGAGGAATGTATAATCCTCTTACAAGGAAGGAAGAAAATCACTGGGAACAATCATTACAATCTACTACAGACTGAGAAACTTCCAAATAGTTTTTGGGGTGGGGTGCAAATAGACCTGTAGAAATGAAAACTGTAATCATTGAAATGCGCAAGTCAGAGGATGGGTTGAACCACAGATTAGACACGGCTGAAGAGAGAATAAGAAAACTGGGCAGGAGGGAGAGTGTATTTGTCAGGGTTCAGAAAAACAAATCGGTAGGATGTGTGCACTTACATGTAAAGAGACAGATTTGTTAAGGATCAGCTCACAGGATTGCAGAGGCTGACAGGTCCAAAATACACAAGGCAGACTAATAAGCTAGAGATCCAGGGAGGAGTTGACATTTAGTTGAGTCCAAAATCAGCCTCAAGGAAGGATTACCTCTTCCATGAAGATCTCAGTCTTTTTGCTCTTAAGGCCTTTGACTGATTGGATGAGGCCCACCCACATTATGGAGGGTAATCTGCTTTACTCAAAGACTACTGATTGAAATGTAAATTTCATCTGAAAAGTATCTCCACAGCAACACTCAGATGCATCTGATCAAATACCTGGGTACTATGGCCCAGGTAAGTTAACACATAAAATTAACCCCCAGAAGGGTAGATCTGAAGTGAACACCAAGGAGGCAATATAGAGAAACATAGGCTAGAAAATGTGAGAGGTTAATATATAAGACCTGTGATGGATAGGGTAAGATGATCTATTATGTGTCTGATCATAATCTCAGAGGAGAGGTGAGAAAGGAGAAGGCCACAGCACCATTTGAATATTTGAAAAGACAACAGCTGTTTAAGACACCAGTCTACCAAATCAGGAATCCTAGCAAATCCCAAGCTGGACAAATAAAGAGAAATCACATCAGAGTGAAACTACAAGACATCAAAACAGAGAAGGTAGATTACCTTTGAAGGAAGAACAATTAAATTTATGGATGATTTCTCAGCAGTAGTAGAAACCCAAAAGGATAGAATACGTTCCAAGTACATCAGAAATCTTGGTCGGGGTGCCTGTGTGGCTCAGTTGGTTAAGCGTCTGCCTTCAGCTCAAGCCATGATCCCAGAGTTCTGGGATCAAGTCCCACATTGGGCTCCCAGCTCCGTGGGGAACCTGCTTCTCTCTCTCCCTCTGCCTCTCATTCCCCCTGTTTGTGCTTTCTCTTCTCTCTGTGTGAAATAAATAAATAAAATCTTGAAAAAAAACTCAGTCAACTTAGACCTGTATATGCTGCAAAATGTGTATCCCTTCAGGAAAAGGGACAAAACAAAGACTCAGACAAACAAAAGTTGAGAGCGTTGGACATCAAAAGGTCTTGATCAGATAAAGATCTAAAGGGTGTATTTTAGGCCAAAGGATACTATTCCCATGTGGAAGTTACAATACCTAAGAAGAAAAGAAGAAGGAAACTGGCAGATACTTGAGTTAATCTAAACAAACATTGACTACATAAGACAGTCATAATATATTCTGAGTTGTCAATCAGGCAAGTAAAACATGGTGGGGAAGAACTACAGATAAAGTGACTTCATGTTCCTGCCGTGTTTCAGAGAAGAACAAAGACATTGATACATTTGAGGCATGGGTAAGTTAAGCACGTCAAGATTTCTAGAGTCACCTCATCACTAGAGAAGTGGTTCCCATCTGGGTCAAGGAAGGAGACAGTTTTGACCCCGGGGGAACATGGGGCAATGTCTAGAAACATTTGTGTTTGTCAGAACCGGAGTGTTATTCTGGCCCCTGGGGAAAAGAAGCTAGGGAGCTGCAAAGCAGCCAACAAAACACAGGATAGCCAACGCACAACAAAGAATTACCTGGCCCAAAAGATCGATAGAGGAGAGGTTGGGAAACTCTGTACCGAACGAAAAAAGCAGAATAAGAAAAATGACTGTTAAGAGATTAGTCTGACCAAAAAGGAGAAGGGGACTTAGAAAAAAAATTTTTTTGAAGCAGAACAAATGGGAAACATAGGTAATATAATGGAAATAAATCCATAAGTCAATGGACTAAGTGAGCCAGTAAAAGATAAAATTGTCAGACGGTGTTTTTTAAATGATAGTAAAATTCTAGCTCTTTTTAAAAATACCCACAGAAAACATATAGATTAGAAAAATCAAAGTTTTTTTAAAAAAAAGGGCAAAGGACATGCCAGGCAAATTCTCATGAAGATAGCTGATTTCATGATATTAACATCATACAAAGGATACGTTAAGGCACAGAGCATCTTTGTAGAAGTTTCGATTCATCAGGAAGGTAAAACAGTTCTAACCATGTACACACTTCATGGTGTAGAGTGGACAGAGCCACAAGGGGAGCCAGACCAATTCACTGTCCTGTTAAGAGAGTAATAATGGCTACCACTTGTGTGGCACCAACAACAAGCCAGAGGCTGTGCCGGTCATGTCTCCAGTTGTGTTGTCTGTTGACTCTAAAACGCCACCAGTTGTAAGAGGCATCATCAATATTTGAACTAAGGAAAGAGAAAAAGGGGCTCCTGGGTGGTTCAGTGGGTTAAGCAGCTGTCTCTTAATCATGGCTCCAGTCTTGATCTTAGGGTGAAGTTCAAGCCCCTCACTGGGCTCCATATTGGGTGTGGAACCTATATTTAAAAAAAAAATAGCTGAGAGAGAGAGGGGAAGAAAGAAAA